>PVJI01001887.1:0-161967 GCA_004026765.1 Micronycteris hirsuta
TGCTACTTCAGATCATCCACTGATTTGGACTTGGAGAGGCCTGGGAGGAGAAGGAAGGGAATCCTTGTTTTCAGTCGATATAAAATTGATTAAGGGCATATGACTAGATTGTGCCAAAAGGCATTAAGTCTCTCTTACATAGAGACTAACTGACATCTAATAGTTTAAGAAGTTTTCATTACTGCTTCTAATTGAAATAAATGGTCTAATGAGCTCAAAAAACCATACTGTTATGTTTCCATAAAGTTATAAATGTAAAAAATAAGGCCTATTGCATTTGGACTATGTCAGAAAGATAAGGGAAATAATCGATATATATTCTTCTTTTTTTTTTTTTTACCAAAATCACAATGAACAGAATTTCCAAATTATAAGGCATTTTCCTAGAACATTCCATAATTTTATAACAAGAGCAGAAGTGTGTCTACTGTAGCTGACACCCAGACTGTCTCATTATTTAACACACCACCTCTACTTGACAAAATTATTTTAGGTAATAGTCAAGGAATAATTCATAGTAATTATTTTTTTGATATCTTCTTTAGTTTTTAAAACAAATAACAATTAAAATAAAGAATACATTTCAATTTTAAAGTATTTAAATTTAGTAAAAGTACTTCACCTATGAAGCAGAATTTACACTTAATCATACACACGACATAATTTTACCACCTCCTTTATAGGAATTGTAGCTTTTGTTTCTGTGTTATAGTCTTATTGCCTTGGCTGCAATTTTATAACGCAGTCTTCAGTAATAAGGATAATTATGTATTCTTGTCATATTCCAAATTTTAATGGAAATGCTTCTGCTATTTGCTGTCCGCTTAAGACATGCATGATGTTAAAAAAACCATCTTTGTTTTCCTAATTTTGTAGGCCTTTTTCTTGGGAATGGATATTTGATGCTACTAAATGTCTTTTTAGCAACTCAAAATAATTGAGAGGCTTCTTCTTAATGGGCCTAGTGTTGTTATGTGATACATTAAGAGATTTCCTAATACTAAACCATCCTTACATAGCTGGGGTGAACTGAATAACGAAATGATATCTTTTGCAGTGAGGGGAGGAATTCTGTAATCTTACTCCCAGTTCATCACGACGCTCTTTTACATCCCATACCCTTTCTCCATGAATGACGTGTGACACTTACCCTCTCTTTGGTAACCACTCTGACAATCGTCGGCACGATACTAGATATCCAGGGGTGGGTAAAAGGGGATTACAGTTGTGAGTAGGTGAAACACAGTTTATTCTCATATTATTAATTATTAATTATTGTATTATTTATTTGCATCATTTGTCTTAACATTCTTGTTATTATTTCATATCCTTACTATGATTTATCTTGTAGGTAACGATGGCTGGCAATTAACCTACCTTTGTCCATCCCTCTGTGTGTGTATGTGTATATCACAGTGGACATCCCACGGATAGCTTCCTGGAAGTTGCACACTCAGTCTCCCCAAGCACAGAGGCGGGGACCACTGTGAGATGGGGGACGAGCCCTGACCCTTGTTGCTGTCCAGGCGACAGCCATGTAGTCGTGGGTCACAGTTTAGTTTTCTGGTTGGTGCAGGCATTTCATTTCTGAACCAGGGGCAGAGACTCTGAAGGGGGTGGGGGGAATCCCTACTGATTCTACTGTTTTCACAGCTTCCTCCCCCTCTTCCACTCACTGCCTCTGCCCCCCCACTCCCCATCAACCCTTCTGCTCCCTTCCTGCCCCCACCTCATCCCAGGCCCTTTAGTGGAAAATGCAGATGGGGGCTGCTGGCCACCTGCCATGTTAAATTCAAAACCCTTGTAAAAGAAATTGAAGTGGCATTCTTAATTTGAGTGTTTGGCTTTGCGTAGAAACAACAGCCCAATGTGTAACAAAGATAAAGCTGAAAAGCTCTGTTGAAATACAGTGATCACAAATCCTTGATTTACATTTACACATTTGTTAACAGGTCAAATAGAATGACTTTTTAAAGGTCTTTGAAGCAAGGATTAAAGATGGGTACAGGAATGGTGTGTTTCTCCAGAAAACACCTACAGCGGGTTCTGAGTTCAGCTGAGTCTGCAGAAATGGAGGAACCCCAAGCTCCCCAAGTGAGCCATCCATCATGCGGTAAAGATATAACCTCTTTAAAGGAACCATGTATCAACAGGAATGGAGCGTTGCCGGCTTATGAAGCGCTCCTCTGGGAACTCTTGATTGACAAAAGTCGCACTGCATTAAGTAGCAGCAATATTTTCATAGTCAGGAAGTCATAAAGCCATAGTTAATCTTCATGAAAAGAAAATATTTTACATTTAAAAAAACCACTGAGTTCATTTTGGGACTGACTCCCTACAAGATCTGCTTCAGGTGGAAAGTCGCTCTACCTAAGTATGAGAGAAAAAACTGTGATTTGCTCAGTCGTTAATTGCGTCCAAGGTCTGTGCCCTAGTCACTGTGGTTTATAAGGCATCTAAGGAAAGGATAGAATTAGTTGCTATTTGGGATCACATAAGCCACTCTACCTCTGGCTTGTTTGGGCTTGTACAGTAGGAAGAAATTTGAGATATGCATATTGTATCCACTTTAGATTAGAGTTGAGCCAGAGGCTATGTGAAGTAATTACTCTTTTGAAATCTACTTCATTACAGAGAGGTGATGGAAGACTTGGAGTTAGGTTGGTGACATTAACTTGGAGTTTTATTGCTGTCATTTTAAATCAGAGATTTTACTGCCACTTCTTGGCAGAGCAGCTTGGGCCAGCATATTTATCTGTTAATAAGATCCCTTACATTGAACATGGTGGTGGATCGAACCTCCTGGTGGTCTCGAGATTGTTTATTAAACCACTGGCAGGAACATGCTCGAACTGGGGAGCCGTACTAGTGCTGTTCTGTGGCAGCAAGTATGATGTTTTTATCACCCCCAACATGGCTGTTTTGAGGTTCCCATGCTAAATAATACTTGTATTGAAAGTGATTTGTTGGGGGAGGGGGGAAGGGATAGTATTCTTTTGAAGGCAGACAGTTTGAAAAAGAGCTCCTAGAGCAGTGCACTCAACCCATATTCCGAAAACCTTTCATGGTGCTTCGATTTCATTAATTGTGAAAATTAGACTTATTCTTAATTCAGCCAAATACTAATTACTTATGAATGTTTGATTTGCCTCTTCACAGCTGGAGGGGACTTCTCTGGTGCCTCAGCCACCTGCCTCACTCTCCCCGTAGAGTCTGCAAAGCTAAAGTACTATTTTCCATCCCCATCCACACCGACTTTTGTTTTCAGTGCAGACTTGCACAAGTTAGGGTGAGTGCCCTGCTGATGGAGGCCTCTTCAGGTACAGCATTTGAAAACAGCTTTGAAATAGGCAGAATGATAATAGCAGTGACAGTTTATATTATTTGTTAAGTGTGCTTTCCTGCATTATTTCATTCAATCCTCATAGCAGCCCTCTACGGGAGGTGTTATTTTGGCCATCCCTATTTAATAGACGAGGAAAGGAACCTTAAAGGGCTTAAGTAACTTGTCCAAAGTCACACAGTTAGCAAATCTCATTTGGAAACCTCTGTTCTGACCCCAGAGCCCATGGTCCTTACACTGGGCAGTTCTACCAAAAAACACTTCCTCATGGGGTTTTTCTGTCTACTTATGGGTTTGGGGGTGCATATTTAAAAAAAAATTAATAGCATACTAATTAGTGTAAATTTCAAAGATGTTATGGTAGAATGAATTCCTATTTTATATTCAATTTAAGACCAGGAGAATTCCTTCATTCTTTCAGCATGTATTAATCACAAATACTGATTGACAAAAGGAGACAAGATAGTCATATATAAATTAAATCACACCATTTGGTGACAAAATGTCCTGTTAATCTTGAACATGCTTTGATGAAGTGATTGGCAATCATGAAATATATATAATTGCCACTGCGTTCCATACCGTGCAAGACAAATATTGGTTCTCCTTGGTGCACCTTTTCAGGAGTTTTTGCTGTATTAATGTCTTTGCTAAATCCATACCTTGTTTTATTTTAGTTGATAAGTTCTTACGATCCACGGCTTTCCTTCTTTTAGACAAGTGGAGAATGATATCGGAGCCAAGCATTTAATCAAATGATTCTTTTCTTCTTTGGAATAGTTCTTGAAGTTAATTTGAGTTGCTTTCATAGCCTCCAGCGCGGCGCTTGAATACCCGTGGTGGCATATGGTGCTTGGGATTTGGAAGCAGTTGAAAGTCATTTTGGTAGACAAGTTAGCTAGTGGGTAGTCCTATTTTTAGTCTCAAATCCCAAACGATCAAATGGAAAACAAAACAAAACAAAAGTGATATTACCAAGTGATAAGGCTGGTTTTCTCAGAAATGTGCATTTCAGCGGAGAAATGATTTATTCATATCTTGATCATGTAAGTAACCTCACTATGGAAATAAGCAGAGTTTCCCTACAGAAATTACTTTTAAAGATACCTTTTTTTGCATGTACATCTTTGTTTGCTTTAAAAGATCTATTTAATCATTTGTCATAAGTATTCCATTTGCTTAGATTCATGTATTTGAATGGTCTTTTTTGCTGTAAAAAAAAATTAAGAATAAATACTTGAAATTCAGAGGGTAGCAATGATACACTTACAGAAATAGGCTGTCTTCTAGACCTTAATTGTGAATGGGAATTGGCTGTTCTGAAGAATCAGTTGACACATTCTATCGTTCCAGTAAGACTGAGCCCTGTTACATCTGCAAACATCACGTGTATCTGAGTCGGGATGCGTCTCGGATCCCTTCGGGTC
The DNA here is from genome assembly GCA_004026765.1 of Micronycteris hirsuta. Taxonomy (NCBI): domain Eukaryota; kingdom Metazoa; phylum Chordata; class Mammalia; order Chiroptera; family Phyllostomidae; genus Micronycteris; species Micronycteris hirsuta. The sequence goes on from PVJI01001887.1 coordinate 4,771, forward strand.
ATTCGAGCATGAAAAAGACTCACATACTAAATATGAGGCTTTGTTTTGTTGGAAGAGGAGAGTTTAAAACTGATGAGAAAGGTTTGGTTATATTGTAATATCCTACAGGATTAATAACTTGTTTTAAATAATATTAAACTCTAGAATTTTGATTTCACTTCAGGTGCAGAAAGACATAAGAAAATATTGCCCCCACTTTAATCATGAGAAAAAAATGGATAACCTACGCTGTCATACCTTTTTTTCAAATTCGTCAGAAACCCGAGGTCTGCAGGCAGTCAGGTGGTATAAATTCCAAGGAGAAAAGGGACACATCATTGTTTTGTCTTTGGCAGAGCCCAAGCTGGAGGGTTAGTAGCCATCAAAGAAGATATAAAGAGAACAACTAATTTTTTGGTAAATCTTTAAGAGCTATTATAGTATGGGCTAGCATAATTTCAAATTGCCAAGAACCCTAGGCATAAAGAGGATCGGTACCTACTTGTCACTTTTTACCATCGACCTCCACCAGATACTCAGGGAAAAGATTGGGACTGGGGCAGGAAACCAGGGAGCCCTCAAAGGTGCCAGCATGCGGGTGATGGGCAATGCCCCTGGAAGACAGGCACAAAATCCCCTAGTGCCCCAGCACTTCTGTCATAGGACACAAACACTGTCGTACAGGCAGGGGATGGGCAGGAAAGCTGACCAAACACTTGGATCCAGGCAAAGATTGGCAGATTTGGGGATAAGGTTAGACAGGATAATCTTGCAGCCCTGCACTGAGGCGAGATCAATCCTATTTGCACCAAGGGAGGGGTGGGGAATTCGGTCGTGCTCAGAATTTGGACTGATATTAAATAGAGGTCTGCCATAGCTAAAGAGGATCAGGCTTGGACCCAAGACACAGGGACAATACTAGGTAGCGATTGGCTGTTACTCATGGGTGGAAGAGGCTGAGAAAGCCTCACCTCTGAAGCTCAAGTTCACAAGGTCGGTCAACGACCAAGGCTGCAACAGGAGAATAAAGCAAACACGTTTTGACCCCACTGTGAGACCTACGTGGAGTAACGAGCCTGAATCTGGGGAAAGAACATGGGCACAGAGAGGTACTGTGTTGTGTAAGTGTGGAGCCGTAACACCAAGAAAACCCCTCTGTCATTAAGAGATACAAGCTTCGGTTATAAAATAAGCAGAGAGATATAGTGTACAGGGAATATGGTCATTACTGTCTTAGTAACTTTGTATAGTGATAGATAGTTACTAGACATACTAGGTCTATCACTTTGTAAGGTTTATAAATGTCTAATTACTATGTTGTACACCTGAAACAGATATAATATTGTACGTCAACTAAAATTTTATAAGTTCAAAAAAATCCCCTAAAACTCACACCCATTTGTCACACAGACCTAAATACAAGGTGGCTGGAATCTACCACTAGAGGAGATCATAGTGTTTGTTGCACTGAAGGTTACCATGGCAACAACCAAACAAACCCACCTCAACTACTGTCAGAGGGATTCAACTATACACAATAGCAGCCTGACAACAGAAGAGATATGGCCTTTCTAGAAGTAAATGTAGGTGACGTCAGTCTCAGCTGTTCTTTCAGATACAATGTTTTGCATTTAATCAAAAAGTACAAGATATACCAAAAGGAAAAAAATAATATTACCTACCAAGAGAATAAACAGTCACTAGAACTAAACCCAAGAATGGCCAGGGTGTTACAACTGTCAGGTAAGAACTTTAGAAATGGCTATTAATTATAAAATATATACCATCCTAGTGTAAGCTGTTAATAATAGGGGAAACTCAGTGTGGGTTTATATGGAAACTCATAGTACTGTCTTTTTAATTTTTCTGTAAATCTAAAACTGTTCTAAACATAAAGTTTATTAAATATTACACTGTTAAAGAATACATTTAAAATATATTGTTAAGGATATGAAAGTTCAACCCAGAGACTGGGAGAAAGAATTTGCAAAGTGCCTATCTGATAAAGGACTGATAACTAGAATATATAAAGAACTCTTACAATTCACTAATAAAAATAAAATCATTTCAACCGGAAATGAGCATTTTTACCTTCACTGAAGAAGATATATGGATTGCAGCTATGCACATGCAAAGATATTCGACAGCATTAGTCATTAGATAAATGCAAATTGAAACCACAGTGAGACACCATTAGTATGGCTAGAATTTAAAAGCCTGTCAAACCAAGTGCAGTTAAGAATATAAAGTAAGTGGAAGTCGTACATTTTTGATAAGGATGCAGGATGGTTCAGCCACTTTGTAAAACAGTTTGCTAGTTTCTTATAAAGGTGGACAGAAGTGGCCCTGGTCAGTGTGGCTCAGTTGGTTGGAGCACTGTCTTGTAGCCAAAGCATTGTGGATTTGATTTCTGGTCAGGGCACATACTTAGGTGGCGCGTCAGATCCCCAGTCCAGGCATGTACAGAAGGCAACCGATTGATATTTCTCTTTCTCCCTTCCTTTCTGCTTTCCTCTCTCTCTAAAAACAATGAAAAAAATTTTTTTTCCTTGGATGAGGATAAAAAAATTTTTATTAAAGGTGAACAGATGCTTACCATAGTTTACCGTAGCTTACTATATAACCGAGCAGATCCACTCACAGCTCTCTCCCTAAGAGACATTAAACATATGTTCATACAGTGACCTATATATGAATACACATGGAAGCTTTACTTAAAATAGCCCAAACTTGAAATATCCCAAATCTCCATCAACTGTGAATGGATAAACACATTGTCATATATTCATAATATGAAATACTACTGAGCAAGAAAACAGAACAAATTGCCAATACTTCCAGTAACATGGATAAACCTCAAAAGCATGCAAAATGAAAGAAACTGGACACAAAAGACTACGTAGTAGATGATTCCATTTATATGACATTCTAGAAAAGACAAGACTAGTGCTCACTTCGGCAGCACATATTCTAACGTTGGAACGATACAGAGAAGATTAGTGTGGCCCCCGTGCAAGGATGACACGCAAATTCGTGAAGCGTTCCATGTTTTTATGTTGATTCAAATTGTCCCATATAAAAAGGAATGCCACTGAAACATACAGCAGAGATACCCTAGTATCTTTTTATTTTTACGTGAAACTTTAAATCCTTTATAAAGACTATAGCAGGAAAACAGTGTAGTTTTTAAATAATCGCTGAATATAAAGTGATTGAAAATTTTAATTTTCTTTTATTTATGCAGACTCAGAATATGAAATATGAGGAGTGTAGAATACAACAAATCCAAACTAATTTTTTCGTAGATAGCCATTACTTTTCTTCAAACTGTGTCGATACCAATATGTATTCTACAAAAGAGAATGGTCTCATAAATTAACTAGCTTAAGGATAGGTGCTGATGTTATACATTTTTTATACAAAATAAAATATATTTTACATAGTGAAACTCACTGGGCTTTATAGATAAGAAGGGCAAATTATTGTATGCAAATTATATCTCTACAAATCTGTCAAAAATGCTATTAAACTCAATAAGAACATGTGGTAGTTTCTCAGAAAATGATTTAAAGTGTAATTAAAAAACATTTGGCAATTTCTGTCTATGATAACGCTCTCTGAGGGACCTTGAACCAATCACTTTAGTTCAGGGGGCCTTAGTTTCCTTAACTATAAAGTGGGATAGGAATTGTACATATCTCATGTGATTTTTTTTGTGTGATCATTTAATTAAATAGAACACGTAAAGGGCTTAGAAAAATCCCCAGAACACAGTAAGTACTCCAATAATGTTGTGATGGTGTTGGTGTTGCTTTTGCTTCTACACACACTAAGGGACTAAGGTGTTAGATCTCCAAGTGCCGTTGATATCCTAAAGTAAGAATTGAGATACATTTACTATTTTACTTCAGAACTGATGTTTGATCATGCTATTGCATAGATGCATTTCTGCATTTATTCAAAATATTTTTGTTGACCACTCCCTGTGTCAGACAGTGTGTTAGGTGGTGGAATTACCTTGAAGGATAAGACTGTCTGTGCCCTCAAAAACTACTGTGGACACAGACCAGTCAAGGGGGACTCCAGCGCACTCACTGTGGTAAGTGCGATGAGCAGGTGAGGGAGCCTCTTTCTCGAGTCTGTGGACTAGGTGTCTAATCCGAAGGGCAGGAGGACTTTATGAGGAGGTGATGATATGGCTGATGCTTGACGGGGCATTTGTTAGAGCACCCTTGAAGGGGCAAGCTGGTCATCAGTTTTGCCTTTCTGAAACTTTTTGGGAAGTCTGTGGGACATACTACAAAAGGAAAAAAAAAAAAAGAACTTGATCTGCGTGAATAGTATGTGATATTTTAGTAAACTCAGTTGATAATCCGGAGTATAGGTAGCTAGATGTTACAAGGGATAAGATTCTAACTTTTCCCCATTTTTGACTTGGTACTGTTTTAGACTCAGTGAAGTGGTCAAGCTTAAACCACAACCATCAACATACTACAGAGAGCACTTCAGATTTTTATTTTTTATTTTTATTTTTTTAGCAGTTTAACCTTTATTATATTTTTTCATTACCATTTAGTCCCCTTATACCCTCCTCCGCACAGCAGCCACCACACGGTTGTCCACGTGCCTGAGTCCTGTTTCCTTTCTGCTCAGCCCCTCCACGCCCCATCTCCCCCGCACCGCTAGCCGTCAGCGGCTATCCATCTGTGAGTCTGTCTCTGTTTTGCTTGTTAGTTCAGTTCGAATGAGTCATATGCTATTTGTCTTTCTCTGACTGGCTTATTTCACTTAGCAGAATGTTCTCCAGGTCCATCCATGCTGTTGCAAAGGGTAAAATTTCATTTTGGTATACGGAATGACTCTCCAACCAACTGAGCCACCCAGTCAGAGCCGTTCAGATTTTTAATTGCAGTGTGAGCTGTGGTGATTGGTTTCTTGAAGCAAAAATCAGTTGACACCTGTGTCACAAAGTTTGATGAAGAGAGAATCATCTGCCAGCCTCCGTTAGAGACGTACCAGTGACTGTCGATATTCCTGACTGTGCCTGGCAAATTCTGCTTCTTCAGCAGGATCAGTCTGTTGATATACGTGCCAACAGATCAGATACAAAAACGCACTGGGCAAGCTAGCATACCTTCTGGAAAGCTAGGTGGCTTTAGGATGGTGATGAGATCAGTCTGGACACCCATCATAAAGTTCCATTGAGCCGATGCAGGTACAGCCTCTGGCCGTTATTCTCGGATACACCACAGAGACCACAGCTGGCCTTTGGGCATTTCATTAGGGGCACCTACACACCACTCTCCTCAGATGGCCTGCTAAATATAATTCCCGAGGTGGAGGTCACTGATGATGAAATGGGCTTCTTGCCATTCAGCTAAGTAGCATGAACATTTGCCGAGAGAATGGAGAACAGTGTTTTGCAGGATAAATGTTTTAAACCTAGTAATTTAGGCTTAGATTTGGTGAGTTTCATATTTTTGGTTAGTTCTGCACCATAGCATATTACTGATTATTATTAATTAATAGTATTAATTATGTTCAGCAAATATTTATTGATCACCAAGAACGTGCAAAGCAATGTTAGGTGTTAAGCGGGGAATTCAAAGGTAACTAAGGTATAAATTGTGCCCTAATGGCCTTTATCATTGGAGGAAGATCTTTATCTCTATGTCTGTGTCTATCTCTCTCTCTCCCTGTGTCTCTGCCCCCTGAGCATGTGCATGTGTACTTGACCTTTGTCTCTGTATCTGTATATAACTAAACACGTGCCTGTGCACACACGCACAGATATATCCACAAATGCATACATAATAAATATTCATAGCTAAGTATACATACCATTTCAGTATGATCTGAATGCCAAAATGGAGGATAAACCCAGTTCTGTGGGAGCCCCGCAGAGGGCTGTTCACTTTGATTGGGGCTTCGGGGGCTCCTTAGAGAGGAACTGGCACAGGAAGGGTAGGCAGGACTTCACTTGGCAGAGCCACACTGCGCACTAGGAACTGGAAACTGAGGGTAGTAGACCGAGAGTTCTACAAGGATCTTGTCCATTTTACAAACTTTTGTATATTCAGTGCCTTGCTACAAATCTTCGTTGAATGAATGCATGCATGTGTGCATCAAAGAGCAGAAGAGAAATCTCAGCATAAAGTACCAGGAAAGGACGGATGAGTGGTCCTTAGTGGGTCATACAGGGTGGAGGCCAGTGGTTCTGTGGTGTAGGGAGCAGCTCAGGATTGGGCTGGGCTGTTGAGGGACTTTCCTGCTAAGGGGTTTAGTATTTATTCCACCCCTGGGGACCTGTCAGGTGTATTTGACCTGGAGAGTTACCTCCACTTATTTATTTTACAACACTCCTTCATACTTTTTACCATATTTTGATTTCTTTCCCATTCTCTCCTCAGGAAGTCTTAATCTCTTTATCCACAGGCATCCCATTTATTTTGTGACCCCTTACCCTCTATCTTCTGAGCTTTGGTTTAAAAAACTTTTGTCTGCTACATTGCTCCCATGGTGATCCATTAATTTTTCTATTTTTATGGCTTGAAGCATAGAACTCAAGCACAGGACAACCCTGAAAGGATTAATCATGGACTTTATCACTGCCTATTATCATTTGCTAGGGCCGCCATAACAAATGCCACCATCTGGGTGGCTTAATCAACAGACATTTATCTTCTAACATTTCTGGAGGCTAGATAGAAGTCCAAGAGCAAAGTGCCAACGGGTTTAGCTTCTTCTGGAGTGTCCCTCTTTGCTTTGCAGATGACTGTCTTCTCACTGTGTCCTCACATGGTCCCCCCTCAGTCTGCATGTTGTCTGTGCGCTAATCTCCTAAATTCCCTTTCTTACAAAGGCACCAGTCATTGTTTAGGACCCATCCATGTGCCCTTGTTTTTCCATAATTACCTCTTTAAAGGCCCTGTGTTTAATGCAGCCCCATTCCAAGATACCGGAGGGTAGCATTTCAACCTAGCAACTTTAAAGGGGGCACAATTCATCCCACAGCGCTGACCTGAGGAGCTTTATCTATGCTACACTGCCTGGCAAGGAGTCACGTTGGGGTTTAAGTCAATCTGGATCGCACGTGGTGGGAACGTGAGCTTGAATCTAATGGCTCAGGAGCTGATGGGACTAAACTGTTGCCTAGTAAAAGTGATTCCTTCCGAAGAGCTCGGTCTCTAGCACATCCAGGAGCAGTTCTACTACCATCATTTTAAGTAAGTTTGGAAACCATGACCATAAATCCATAGCATCATTGAATGACATTCACTAGAGAATAACAGACAAGACAAATGCTAAACAGTACAGTTAATGAGATCCCAGGCCTCAAGTCAGATGCACCAGGCTCCATCACTTCTGATCTGTATGATCTCAGGCAGGTGGCTTAGCCTTTCTCTGCCACTCTTTCCTTATCTATACATAGAAGATAATATTGTTTCCTACCCCATGAGATTGTTCTGAGGGTTAATTAAGAAAAATGTGTGTCAAGCACTGAGTATAGTCCTTAATATGTAGTAAGCACTCAGTAAGTTTACTAATCTAATATGTATTCAGTGTTAGCTATTAGTAAAGATGAAAATGATCTACTCACAGGCATATTAGCAATAGAACTATTAGCAAAATATTAGCTTTTGCAGCAATATTTATGCAGATCGAAGAAATAAGTTCTCAAGTTGGCAGTCATATGTTTCAAATGTTGTAAAAACATTGTAAGTATTGTTTTGTAACCTTATCAAATAAAGTGGACTACTTATTCCTGTGTTAATCTATTGTAATATCTTTTTCTTGGCCTTATTCCAATAATTTTATGAATACCAATTTAAATGCAACTTAGGTGGATTTGCCCTGGCTGGTGTAGCTCAGTGGATTGAGTGCGGGCTGGGAACCAAAGGGTCCCGGTTCGATTCCCAGTCAGGGCACATGCCTAGGTTGCAGGCCAGGTCCCCTGTGGGGGCCATGTGAGAGGCAACCATACATTGCTGTTTCTCTCCCTCTCTGTCTCCCTCCCTTCCCTTCTCTCTAAAAATAAATAAATAAAATCTTTTAAAAAAATTAAAAAAAAATAAATGCAACTTAGGTGGATTTATCTTCTGGAATTGAACATTTGATTCTGTTACTCATATAAACTTTAGCATCTCACCTACGAGGTATGCACACAAATAAGTTACTTCTTTATGTTGTTAAGATACCCACAAACATTGGATGTCATTATTGCTTCATTGTGGACAACGTCACAGGAAGCACTCGAGGAGTTTTGCATAAAGTAGGTAGCACTCAGAAAACACAGAATACATTCATCAGTAAAGATTTTATTGGACCCTTTGTACTTGCTGCCTACTTCATCTCCACCTCAGGATAAAAGCAGTTAGTGTATATTAATACTTCTCGTGGCACTTATTTTGCTAGTCCCATATGCATCTTGGAACATTTTGAAATATCCAACAAAAATAAGTTGGTAACTTATAAATACCTTCTAATGTAAAACTGTTTTTGAATATTATCATAAAATAATTCTTTCAGGGTTTGCCCAGTTTATACAACACAATGGTAACTGAGATACTTAGGATTTATATTGTGTGTTTAAAATAATAAAGTTAATTTAAAAGATTTATTAATTTTAGAGATGGGTTGAGAGGACGTTTTAACATATTATATATAGTTGAGGTTCTTCAGCATTTTTTCTTATAGTGGTCTTTTCTTAAAGTGGGTTAGTCTTCACCATATGCAGGAAGATATCTCTGAAATCTAGGTTCTGTTAAAAAAAAAGAACCATCAAACAAATATAGTGAGAGTTTTTGCCACAGGAAGGAATACAGTTCTCGCCTATGTTTAAGATTTCTCTTTGGTAATACTCTTAGATTCGTAACCACGAATCAAGATGACACGGACAGGAATTGCATCAGTGTGAGCACGCACACACACGTGCCCTGCACTTGTCGGCGTTTACCTCACGCAGGGCCTGCGTGTAGTGTGCAGGAGGCAGGTGTGGACGGCTTTCCTAAGTGATGGGCATGTCAGTTCTCATTTCCCTTCTGCAGAGAAGCACGAAGTGAAGCAGCCCACGGTGCCCTCTCGAGCCCTCCAGCTCCTTCCGTTAGCCAGCGTCATGGAGATGCGCCGTCCAGCCTCAACCCCTGCCTCTTCAGCCACAACTTCCTTGTGGTTTTGGTTTCATTTTGTTTTTGAAATCGTTGTGGTTATTGTTGAGGATTGTATAATTACCTTAATAGGCAGAGCAACCAGGGAGATGCAAACCTTGCAGACAAAGGATTTGTTGCAAATGCTAAAAATCACCAACAGAAAGAGAGAGAAGGGGAGTGTGAATTGGTGTGGCGTTGAAGGATGAGTGACCTGTGGGGCCAGACCGGCGGCTCCCAAACATTGGCAGAGGAGTCAGATTCTGGGTCCTGGGTCCTGAGCGCCGGGTGTTTGTTTTCATAATCAGCCTTCTTTGCAATTTCTGCTGTTTAATGTCTTAATATGTTTTTCTGAGAATGACAAAATCGAGGTACACATATCCACGTTAATCCAAGTTAACCTCTGTCTGAACTTGACCTACTTTCCTTTTCAATTAGCCTTATTTAAAATTGTAAATGACTGTCTTTGACTAAAGCACTGTTAAATAGTGTTCTGTTTATAAAACATATGCCTTTTTTTTTTCCTACTGTAGATCCTTCCTGGCTTGAGAAGGCTATGTGACAAAACCAGAATATATATTTCAGTGATCCCAGGGTGTTTAAACGTTCATGGATTTAAAAATAATCATTTTTTCTGTTTTAAAAAATCTTAGGGATTAAAGGGGTTCTTTAGGCTTGAAAATGCTCAATTAATTTTTCGTCCTCATATTTTAGAAAAACACTGTAATCATGTTTATATGAGTAAAGTCCAGTTCACATAGGAAATCTACAGTAAAGTCATAACAGTCAGTTAGGATCGTGTAAATTGTAGGATTGAATTTGGCAACGCATTTAAAATATTCAGCCCGAAATTACAGTATTTAATTGTAATCTCATATTATTAGCAAGATAATTGCTGTTTCAAGTCGGCTTAGTTCCATAAGATGTGGAGGCAGGCCAGCGCATTCTTCAGCTCTCCAGCCCCAGGGCCCAGCACCCAGCAAACGCTGCACTGAATGGAATGCTCGCTAAAAGGACACTTGCATCCATTTACATCTTCTTCATTTATGTAAACACACCTGTCAACCAACATCATGTCAGAACTATACTCATTATTATAATATAGGCTGTACAGGTTGGCCAATAGAAGAATTTAGCCCATGTCAATAGAAGCGTTCTGTGAGAATCAGTTGGATAAGTGGAATTTGCAGTAAGGGATATTGTAGAGTTTATTATCCTTTTTGGAAATGGTGTGCTACACATCCTTTCTGGTAGTAAAATTTATAATAAATGTATGAATGTGTATGTGTGCATACATCTCCCCCAGCCCGGAGAGCCAGTTATTAAATGTTTAGCAGCACCCCACTGAGACTTTACTGTTGTAATTTCTGTGACTTTTGGTAGTTACCTGAGTTCTTCTGGGCTGGGATTTGAAGGACGGCTGTGCTGCACGTCCCAGGTGTACGCACAGCAGTGCAGCTTGCCTTGGGGTTGGTCAGGCACTGGGCAGGGAAGGAGTCTGGCAGCTCTGCCATTGGCAAGGTCAGCACATTTGGAGTTCAGACGCCAGTGGAATGTAGGGGCCCAGACTAATCCATTGAACCCAAGTGTAGAGCCAGGTTTTATGAGGCATGAAGCTTTTAAAACTGAGGGGTCCCTTTTTAAGGAACAGAATACACAATTAGGTAAAAGGCCTGAGAAAACCCAGATAAGAAGCCCTGAGGCTTCGGCAGCATGAGAGACTCACCTTTGATCATTTAAGAGATCAAGCAAGCTTTCAGGCTGAGATTGGGAAGGTAGACTGCAGTATTCACAGGAACATCAGGGGTGGCAGACGACAGAGTCACTGCAAGTCTACCAGGATGAAGAGCCCTGTATTAGAGAAACAGAACCAAAGGGTATGTGAGGGAGAGAGAGAGGAGAGGGGAGAGTGGAGTGGGGAGAAAAGAAAAAGATTGAGGAAGAGAGGAGAGGGGAGGAGAGGAGAGGAGAAGGGAAGGCTAGGAAGAGAGATTGATTGATTGTCAATTGATTTTAAGAAATTGGCTCACACAATTGCAGAGGCTGGCGAGTCCGAAATCCTCAGGGCAGGCGGGCAGGCTGGAGACCTGGGGAAGAGTTGACATAGTCTCCTGTCCGAAAGCGGTCTGGAGGGAGACTTCCTTCCTGATTCCTTCTCAGGGGTAGGGGTAGGGTGCTTCAGTCTTTTCTCTTAAGGCCTTCAGCAGATTGGATGAGGCCCACCCACATTCTGCAGGGTAACCTGCTTCCTCAAAGTCTACTGATTTAAACATTAATCACATCTAAAATATGCCTTACCACAACCAAAAAACTGGGCACCATGGCCAAGCCAAGCAGACACACGAAATTAACCATCACAGTCCCCAAGTCAAGTTCTTGGCCCAGACCACAGCATGAGGTTAGGAGGGCAGGTGACCTCTACGTTCGGTTTGGGCCCTGAGGGAGGTGAGCCCTTCCGCTTTTCAGCCTGAGTTTTCTGCTGTATAAAATGAGAGCATTCATAGGTATGTGCCATGTCACAGGTGAAAGGATGGAATTTTCAGTGTTTGTTTTTTCCTTATAGAACCCTTTTGGAGGCAGAATTTCATAAGAAATCTCAAAGTCAAAAACAGAGTCAAAAGTAGCTTCTGTGGCCCTGGCTGGTGTAGCTCAGTGGATTGAGCGCGGGCTGGGAACCAAAGGGTCCCGGTTCGATTCCCAGTCAAGGCACATGCCTGGGTTGCAGGCCAGGTCCCCAGTGAGGGCCATGTGAGAGGCAACCATACATTGCTGTTTCTCTCCCTCTCTTTCTCCCTCCCTTCCCCTCTCTCTAAAATAATAAATAAATAAAATCTTAAAAAAAAAAAACTTGCTTCTGTGAAGGAGTGATTGGTGCAAGGAGTAGGAGCCCCGCCCCCACCATCGAAGGCCAGGCCACTCTGAGCATCAGGATGTGAGAACCACTGATCTGGTGTCAGTCTAACCATGCTTCCTCATTCTAGTCTTTTTAAACCACTGAACCAGTGTCCCAAGATCACAGAGTGACGAAAATCAAGGTTTGAAGTCTCATTTCTTCTAACTGCAAAGTTCTTTTTCTCTCTTGAAAAACGAGCCATTTGTTCTTTGCTTGCATTGATTTGCTCAAACACAGGAGGATGTTTTAACAGTTTCACATGAGAGCATCCTGGCTATAGGACTCCACTGTTGGAGAAAGTTCTAATGAGAACAAAGTCAGAATTATGTAACTTAACTTATATAGGAGAACAAAAATTTTAATTTTTTAAAAATTTACTAACTGAGTCTTTGTATTGATTGGTGTTTACGTGCTTGATTTTGCTAAGTTGGATATAGTGGTCAAAATATGCAACATTTAGAACTAAATAACTCAAGAAAGGACACCTAGTTCTAAAATTACACAATGTTAAGTGTTTAGAGTTCTGGTCAATTTTCTTTAATACTTCCAACACACAGCGTTGTCTCTCTTGATCAACTTACAGTAGCTGATAAGAAGGGACAGAAATTTGTGAAATATTAAATGCATAAGTTAAGTGATAGCTAAAGCAACAAAGATGGAAAATCAGGATGATTTTTAAATAAAGATTTTAAAATAAGGAGAATGAATTCTTCTGGATTGGCTGATCTGGGAATTTATAACCTAAAGAGTGACGTTTGAGTCAGGTCCAGATCTCAGTTGGGAGAAGGAGTGGAGGCATTCCAGAGGAAAGTAAAATATAAGTGGACATATAGAGTGGGAAAGAATGTTCAAAGGAGAACAAGACCCTCTCTTTTTAAAGAAAGTAGAAAAGGTGTATTTAAGATTATAAGATACCCAAAGGAGACTAACACCCGTGGGTGCTAGTATACAGTGAATAGAAATTTGTAATGCATATCATTTATAAGAAGACTCCCTATGATGGCACAGCCTCTTTGTAAGAAAACGGTTGGTTTTATAGTGCTGGAACCTCGATTGTGGGCATCAGGCAAATTAGTCAGAGTCAACGTATGGAGTCTTTGATTGTAATAGGATGATTGCACAGCATGCTTAGCCATGTGGTGTAAACAGTACATGCTGTAGCTACATACACACACTCATGTGAACTCCGGCAATTATGGAACACGTCTAAGAGGCAGTTATTAAATCATTCACCATTAAACATACACGGCGAGTTATGCTCATAGTACCACCATTCCTCAGAATGGCTTGGGGGCTCGTCCTGTGTTTGCTTCTCATAGACACACAAGTAAGAAAGTTGTCATTTTTCCCTTTGGTAAATTTATAGTAAGGAGATTTAACGCTGATGTTGCAGAGTCTGTTGTAGTCAGAATTACATCCATCGATGCACTGTTTAATAGCCTATGTGGGTGGGATATTTGATTTGATTTTCTCATTTCATTTTTTTTTGCATGTTATCGTTTACTTTAGAAATGTAACATCCTGAGTGAATAAGAAACCACCCATAATTTTGCTCCAGAACCCACTCCCCGAAGTTGGCAGTGTAAAATGCGCTTACTTTATTGCTCTAGACCAAGCAAGTGTTTTCGAAGGTAATTCTGAATAGCTGAAATTCTTTGGCAACAAAATAATTCTGACCAGTAGTAGAAAATTTATGGATTTCAATTAGACTTTGTGGGGTATCATAATTCCAGTTTTATATTCCATGCAGTTCAGTGTTTTGGATTTTTTAATGGGGCCAGTGCAGTAATAATAAAAGTGATTCAAAATGCACCCAGTAATTACAGAGATTTGCTATTGCCTTTGCGTTAAAAATGATGATGATTTACACTTAGTGAAATTGTGATCTGTGGCTCTATTTAGGATATTCTTGCTATTAAGCTGCTTATTAGTTATGGTCAGTGATTTAAAGCTTAAAAGCTACATTAAAGGGCTGTAAAATAATTTATTCTTTAATAGATAATAGTAAATTTGAAACAGACATTAGGTTAATTATAATCTTGTACATTAAAGGATATGTATTAGCCTTTGTCTCTTCTTAGGTCTTTGGAAATTCATTTCAGATAAATGGGAAAATGGGTGATTGGCTTAGACAGCCTGGTTTATAAATAGTTAACATCTTTTCTGAATATTCAGGAAAATAATTTTACTTCTCATTGAGTCCTTCTCCACATTAAACAAATGCTAGTTTTCATTTTAAATTCGTCTTTGTTCCAGGTTGCCATTGCTTAAATCGAGCTGAAAGATTTGGGCGTGGGGATGGTGAGGGACACGGACGGAGGTCCACTTTAAATTGGCATCGCAGGAGGGAGATTGTCATTATCCCTGCTATTAATAATTATGTATGTATGTGTAAATTTACATGTATATATGTGTGTGTATGTGTGTGTGTGTGTTTTGGGATTTACATGTTTCTCATTGTAATTTTATGTAAGACATAAATCCAGCATAAATATCAGATGTGTAAGAATATTAATTTCTTATAACAGTAACTAAATTTGATATTCAAATTCCTATGTTAATGTTCATGTATAATGCTTGGATGCTATACTAAATCAAAAAAGTCAAAGAAATTCTGCCTAAACCTGTTAAATCAAATCCAATGAGAAAATATATGTACATCATTCAGGATAATATATTATTAAGCTATGCTGTAATAAGACAATAACACCCCCCAACACACACCCCAATCTCAAAACCTCAACATAGCAGAAATTTATTTCTGCCAAGTCCAGTGTATGTTGGTGGAGACTTTCTCCCACCCAGAGACTTGGGGACCCCTGCTCCCTCCGTCCAGAGGCCTGTCACCTCAATGCACGGCCTCCTCATGGACAAGAAAACTGAAGATTGGCTCAGGATAGTTTTTAAGAGTGTGCCCTGCAAATGACTTCTGTTATTTCTACTTACATCCCATTGACAAGAACTTCATCTCCCCGCAACCTGTTTATAGGGGAGCCCGAGAACTGTAGTCTTCCTTGGTGCCAAGGAAGGACATAGAAGGGTAGTGGGCGAACGTGCTTCCTCTCCTGCAGTGCGTGTCTTCTGAACTCTGCGTGTAAGCATGTGAATTCATAAATGGAAAAAGGCCATAGACTCATGGCATCTTTTAAACACTTTGATGATCTCCCCCCTCTCTCCCCAACCCCATGTACTAAGAATCAAAACGAAAATCATATGGTTGTACCCAAATTCCTCTCACTTGTGATCTGGCACCTCTTAGTTTTTATCCTAGACACTCTGCCTCTTTCCTTCCCTTAGAGAGGCTGGTGGCCCAGTGCAGGCAGAATGCCACCGCAGGGCGGGGTAGATGCTACGGTGTTTTCTGCCAGCCTGTCCCGCCTTGGGTCCTGCTTTCCTATCAGTGACCCTTGTCTTCTCTCCCTCTGTGGGAAGTCCTTTCTTTTTTCATTCATGTAATGCCACACATTCTGAAGGTTGGAGAGAATCATTATGTAGCTGTTTAACAGTAAAACGTTTCAGCTGATACATCTGGTTATATGTTGTATTAGTTTTCTGTTGCTGCATGACAAATTACCATGAACATAATGGTGAAAAATAACACCCATTTATTATCCCAGCATTCAGTAGGTCAATATTCTGGGAAAGCTGGCCTGGGTTTTCTGCTCAGGATCTTATAAGGCCAAAATCAAGGTATCAGTCAGCCCGGTTTCCGATCTGGAGGATTTAGGGGGAGAATGTGCTTCTAAGCTCATTTAGGCTTTGGGAGAATCCACCTCCTGAGAACTATTGATCCAGGGTCCCCATTTCTTTGTTGGCTGTTAGCCGTGGGCTACCGCCTGCATCTAGAAGCTGACCGAGTGAGTCCCTTCTCATGCAGTACCTCCGTCTTCTAACCGGCAGCAGTGGGCCAAGTCCTTTTCATGCTCCCCATCTCTCTGACTTTCTTCCTGATAGCTAGAGAAACACTATGCTTTTAAAGGACTAGGTCTAGATTAGGTCCACCTGAAGAATCTGCTTTTGTCATGTAATTTAACCTAATCACAACAGTGACATCTCATCATATATGATCAACAGGTTCTGCCCACACTCAGAAGAGAGAGGGTTGGACAAGGCAGGTCATTGGGGTCATTCTTAGAATTCTGCCTCCGGTATGTTTCCACCCAGGGTAGGTTAGAACGGATGTTTTCGTTTAGTGGAACCTGCATTTTTGCCCAAATACACATTTGAAAAGAAAGATTTCTTTGTGCATGAGAATTAGATGCAGATATGGGAAGAGAGGGTGGCTGGGCTTGGTTAGGAGAGAGGATGAATTTTCTTTCAAAGGCTTCACGATATACACAAAATATATAAAAATCAACCCTTGGTTTTTCTCCCATGAAAATGAAGGCACAGTGTGATAGAGTGTATTAATGGACACTAAATTGCTCTTCTTCATTGCCCTTCCCTGTAGAATTCTGTATAATATTTGAACTAAGAATAGACAGATGGCATGCTTTGGTCCATGAAAGGTGACTAGAGCGATGCGGATCTCTTCCAGGCAAAAGCTTTACAAAACTGTGCATCATTCACAAATTTAGTATTTCCCTGAAACCACAATGACTGGCAATGTTCCTGACAGAGACCATTTTGTCATCTTTGGTCCTGGAGTAAAGAAAGGGGCACAGAATCACAGTAGACCCAGGTTAGATCTGCAGCACAAGAAAAAAAATAAAATAAAACCTTTGTTATGAGGCAGTGAAATTGTGGAGTCATTAGTTACTGCAGCCTGCCTGTCCTATCCTGACTGATATACCTGCCTGGTACTTCTGTGTGCCATTTTAAATAATCTTGGCCTTAATCTGTTCCAGCCACTGCTAAGCAAGCAATTCTACACAGGCTTCAACTAGCAGGCTGACATCTCATTGACTAAACCCCTGCCTCTTGCTTTGTGTCTAGGTAATCCTCTGATTTTGCCATGCGGTCCAGTGAGAGCCAACTGGGCACTCACAGATGTGTAAACAGGAAGTGGTGTCGGGAGACTGACACTCTTGAGGCAAACCTTGACGCATGGGTAATAGATGCTGGGGGATAAATGTTTCCCTCTTTCTTCCCTTACATGCATGGTTTTGAGGTGCATTTCTTAAGGCTCTTTGGAAAGTCTTGCAAAATTGAGCAACACATTACCATGTGGCCAACTCCATAAACATTCTCGTGTTGGTTTTCCCTCCTTTATTTTACTCTCTTGGCCCTTACTTCTGCCCTCTGGGATCACCTTTCCAAAGAAACCGCCTGCACATAAATCTTTGTTTCAGGCTCTGTTTGATGGGGCAATATGACTTGTTACCAGTTAGACCCTCATTTAATTGATCCAATCAAGGTATTAGCCACCACTAGAGTGAATTATGTATGTAATTCAGCAGTGTAAAGAATTATACTGTGCATTTATAGAAACTTGCAAGCATAAACACTTTGCCACTCAGCCCGGAAGTTATTGTTAGATTTGCTGATCCAAGAAGGATAAGACCTTCCTCCTCCTCCCACACACAGATTAATCTGTCATTAGTTCCAGTCCATCCTGATACCCTAACACACAGCTGTTGGTTGGGAGGAGTTCGTGTTTTCAAGATTTAGTGATTTGTTGAATAGTGTGTTGTTAAGCAATTGTTTATATGCTACAGCACAGCTGAGGTTGTGGTAGACCTGTATGTTGCCCTTCAACTCAGAGTTGCTGTCCACTGACAGTGTCATGTGGGACATTTGTCTGGCAGCATGGGTCATAAATGCCTTGTTTAGGGATTGAATTGGTAAAGTTCCCATAGCATCTGAGCTCTGTTTCCTCTCTGCCTCCTCATCAGGCTACTCCCTAGAAATCTTAAAATCACAGCATGATGGAACTGGAGGGTTATCTTAAAATCCTCTGACCAAACTCCTTATTTCATAGGTCAGAAAACAAATCCACAGACGTTAAGGGACATGATCCACTTTGGGTTGGGGGCAGGGAAGAAATTGAAGGGGATGTATTCTTGGGTGTTAAGAAGACATTGTTCTTTTTTGACATGATTAAATTCTTGATTGGGATGCTCTGAAATGAACCATGAAATTCTAAGCACTTACAATGCAAGTGTGATTTTTAACTAAGGCTGCCCCCTCCCCCTAAACTGAATGTTAAGGTGGCAGATGCATAACTAATCTTAGCTGAATCTATATTAGGAAATCAGCAAGGTGTCTTTATTTAACTTGCATAATCTGTGAATATAATGTAGTGCTAAATAGCATGACTTTGCACATTATGTTCCTAAAATAAAAACAACTCCTTTAAAGTGATAGTAAAATGCAATAATGTGAAAGGTTATTTTACATTTATTCTTAAAGGGAATGAGAAGAACAGAAGGAGAGAACTGAATAAATTGGTTCTAAACGTGATTTCAGCAGATGTGTGTATTTATTTTAAATTCTATTTTATCTGAGGGACAAAAGCCAGCTCTTAGGATTGTGTTCTATGCCATACAGGGGACACTCCTGTCAACAGAAGGGGGGAGGCTTTTAAATCCCTTGTTATTTCTGGTTTTGAATTTTCTGAAAACTATCCAATCCATTGAACCTCTGTGTTTTTGCTTGGGGATGTTTCCATGGACCTGCGTTAGTTCCGGACCTTCCTATTATCTCTGGAGCCAGGCATGGGTCCTGCAGAAACTATACAGGAGTATCTGTCTCCCCGTTTGCCGTCTTTGCTGCAGTGTGTCAGGTCCTTGAAGGCAAAAACAATGGAAAATTGTAAGGCCCAACTGTGGAAGATTGCACAGAGAGGGAAGCCAGCTGTTCTGATTTAAGACAGAAAAAATGTTGGCCTTTAGCTTCTTGAACTACTGCTCTAACCAATGCAAGAATGTAGCTACGGCCACTCGGTATTTATTGAAGTCTGGATTCTGGGGTCTGACTTTCACTTGGGAAACCAATTTTTATTTTAATGTATTTGAATTTCTTCAAGAAAGCGATTTTAGCTTCTGTTGATTCTTGTCCTCTGGGAAAGTGACTCCTAATCCGAGGAACACAGACCCTTGAAAAATGAATACAACAATTCTGGTATTTGGGTATCAACCATTGTTAGTGGATAGCTAATATGTCTTGTCTAAGTTTATTTGAAGGCATCCTTAAATTCTTGGTCAGTTTTAAAGCAATCATTTTTCTCAGGCAAAGGTCAGTAAGAAAGTAAGAAAAATGGAATACCGGAGTTACACTTTCTCTAATGTGTGTGTGTGTACACACATGCCCTGTGTGTGGGGGGGTCTGTGTTTCAAACAATTAAAGGGGTCTTCATGCTTGAACAAGCGGAGAACTACTGCTGTGGCAGTTATGTTCTATAGGACATGCTCCACAAAGCTAAGTGAAAGTTTTCAAAGTTAATGGCTAGGCAGTGCTTAAAGCATACACGTTATTCATGATTTATTCTAATAACATTCGTGGATGATTAACTTAATGCTGCTGCACATTTGTTATGTTTTGTTCTGAAGATGTGACTGCATATCTCTGCCTCTTTAGAGGTGGGTTTATATGACTCAGTGATTGGAACCCGGAAATCAACCCCATGCCTTTTATGGGGTAGGGGTTAGGAAAAACATCCAGACACTTACACGGAGATGTGCGCCGTGCCCGATACTGTTCTGAACTGTTTTACAAATATTGGCTGGTTTAATCCTTAGAACAACCCTGTGAGATGTAGGTACTATTGTTCCAGTTTTTGTTTTTGTTTTTTTTTTTTATGGGAAACTGAAGCAATTAGGTTAAGTAATGTGCCCAGTCTAGCCGTCCAGGAAGTAGGAAACCTGGGGGTTCATTCCAGTCTGAGCAGGGACCTCTGCAGTGCATGACCCAGGGGACTTCTATGCTGGCCGGAAGGGATTTGGTGACCACTGTCACTATCCAGATGATAGGCTGGTTTGGATTGAGGTAGTGTATATGCCAGATGTCCTCCACTCCCCACCCCTAACCCTTAACTTCACACACACACATGTACACGCGCACGGCTACCCTGGGCTTACTCTGGACACCGAGACATTAGGCTACCTCGGACTGTAACTGCAGTGCCCTTCGATCTGAGTTTTGCTCCTAAACCTTCTAGAACTGTCACTTCATAACAGCAAGTGTGTGTGGTAAAGACCTACAGTGTGCGATGGAGCTCAGTCCTATTTACTTCTTTTGCTTCTTCAGGTAACCCACCTACATGACCTCAGAATTCACATGGACAAGGCCAGCATCTTGGGGATTATTCAGATGACTTTATAGGTGCTGTGCCTTTAAAAAAATTAGCTGGTGGTCCTTGAGACCCAGAATGACAGTATCAGAATATGTCAATTTCTTGAGACATTTGCAAGTGTCCCACCTTCCCCTGCCAAAGCCAGAGAAGAGCCAGAGAACATCACCATGTGGATGTTTGTCCTGGGAGCGCAGGAGTAGCAGTGGGTGAAAGTGCCAGCACGTCAGTGCCCATCAAAGCAGTGGCACCGAACCATATCCATGCCTCCTGTATTCTTCACTGTACACATGCCAGAAAGAACCATTTTCCTTAAAGTATCTTTGGCAAAGCAGTAGAAATTAGTGCTTATTAAAGTTCAACCTTAGAGTGCATTTAAAAAGTATATTTTGTGTGATGAAATGGAACCATTCATAAAGACTTCTGTTGCAAATGGAAGTGTGCATGAATCTTGTCTCCTTGCAAACCGGTTAGGCTATTGTTTGAGTTGCCAGCTGAACTAGCAGCTTTATTCATAGAACTTTACTTTCTCTTGAAAGAATAACTGAAGAAAAAGCCATGGTTAGCTATACTTGGGTATCTGGCAGATAATTTCTCAAAGATGCATTAAGTGGACCTAACATTTCAAGGAAAACAATTGACAACATTTACTATTAAAAATTTGAATATTCTAGGAAAAATGATAGTTTTGGAAAATTTGTATGTGCCATCATGAGCTGGACAGTTAATAATACTTTTGAAGGCTTTTTTGATGAAATGGGTGGTGATATTAACAAACATTACTTTTTTTGATATTGAATAATGATATGTGTTAACATTAGGATGATCTACATAACTCAGCAACCTGATATTATCCAAATGACCAATGTATGATGTTACCAAATCACATATGGGCAGAGATCTATTAAGAATAGAAGATGGACCGATGATTTTTACGTAGTAGACTAGATAAAAAGTTCACTGGTGTGGTTTCACCTTCCACATTGCAACTGACTTTTAAGAAACTATCTGTTGTCAAGTTTTGGCATGGTATCAAAAAGTATATCTATGATGACCTCCCTTAAAAAACTGCTAAAATACTTCCTTCTTCCGAATGATACATCTATGTGAGGCCATATTTTCTTCCTATATTTCAACTGAAACATGTTACTATAGGTCAAAATTGGAAGATGTGAAAGTCCAGTTGTGTATCAAGTAAGGAGATATGCAAAAATGTAAAACAATGTCATGTTTCTTGTTCAGTTTTGGGGAGAGGAATATACTTATTTTTCATAAAAATATTATGTTAACATATAAGGCACTTACTGTTTTGCATTTTTAGATGAACTAAATATTTTAAACATTTCTTAGTTGTAATTTCAAATGTGGTAAGTATCAATAGTTATAAACCATATAAACAAAAGCTCTTTGGAATCTTCAGTGTTTTTTTAAAAATGCAAATGGCCCCTGGAGTCAAAAGTTCAAGAACTGCTAGTGTAGAATAGTGTGATGTTTGCTAGCTAGGGCTTTCTGAGCTGTCAGAGAAGTCCAGAAAGTTATCCAGGCTGGGAACGGTGAATTTAATTGTATATCTTTAAATAACTCAATACAAATTGTTTAAACATTTTTCTATTTAAAATAAAACCCTCCTGGAGCTCAAATATGCTTACATTGCATATTAAACTCTTTCTCATTCTTCAGTAGCTGATATTAAAACAGGAAAATACTGGCAATTATATTCAATTCTAGTTTATTGGAAATAAAAATAATGTGTTAGCAGAGAAATGCTTGTAAGTAGCCACTGAGACCTTCTGTCATCTTGCAATTTAAAATAAATCATAAGTCTTTAAGTAAATAAATCAGTGGACATTAGGCAGAAGGAAAATAATTATTTCAGATGCTGATTTTCTATTTTTGATGCTGTAGTAAATAGTTAAAGATCAGTCTGCATTTTACTATGCATGGTGTATACATAAACACATGTATAAACACAGTGTATAGTTTTTAATGTATTTAATTAATTTAAATTGTTTGCATCATTTATTTAAAAGGTAGTCAAATTTTTCCTTACATATTATGAATTATATTTAATATAACACTATATCTAAATAGGCATTCTGCACAACATTTAATGTTCTCAATAAAAACAAGATACCTTTTGCTTAAAATCACATGAGCGTATGCTGTGAAAAACAATGAAGGGATCAAAAATATTCCTAAGAGAATTTGAGAAATGATGTATTTATGTGAAAGGATTCTATATTAGTTTCCGAGGGCGGCTGTAACAAAGTACAATAAAATGAGTGGCTTAGGACAACAGAAATTTATGTTGTCATGATTCAGGAGTCCAGAAATACAAAATCAGGTTTTGGTGGGGCCATGCCCCCTCCAGAGGCTTTGGGGGAGAACCCTTCCCTGCCTGTTCTCACTTCGGGTGGCTCCTGGCATCACTGGGCTTGTGGAAGCATCACTCTGTTCTCCTCCTGTCTTCACATAGCTGCGTTTTCTGTGTGTGTGTGTGTGTGTGTGTGTGTGTGTTGTGTGTGTGTGTGTGTGTGTGTGTGTGTGTGTCTATGTGGGCCCTTCCTCTTCTTATAAGAACACCAGTGATTGGATTTAGGGCTAATTTTATCCCCAGAGGCTGAACCACCTGAAAAGACCCTGTTTCCAAAGTCACATTCTGAGGTTCCAGGTAGATGTGATCTGGGGGGGAACACTATTCAACCACAGATGTTCCCAATCAAAAATGACTGAGAATGCAAACATTTTTACAAGGTTGGACTTCACTGTTGGACATAACCACTCTGCCACCGATTAGCACTCTGACCCTGCCAGGTATCTGCACTTGAAAGCTTCAGATTCTCATCTGTAAGACTGGGTCCAGGATAGCCATCACGTTGGCTTGCGAGAAGTTAGGGGATTATGTATAATTATATAATGTTCTCTGCACAGTGCCTGACACAGAGGATGGTCAGTCAACAAATATTAGTAGTTTTTATTTTTGCCAGGTCAGACAGGTAATGATGATCACAACACGCACTGTAAATACACTGTTGGTGGTAAGTTTATTGCTAATCATCCTAATAGGAGTTAGTGTTAATGGTGATTTTAAAGACCACTAGTGCTTAATAATGGGTATTTAACTGTGAGCAGGTGGAAGAGAGAGAGAGAGAGACAGGGGAGGACAGAGATGAGAACCCTTGAGTGAGTAGCCAGTGAGCCTGGTTAGAGAGAGATGTTGCTAGAGACGAAATGACCGTGTCCTCCCGAAGTTCACATGTTGAAACCTATTCTTCAGTGTAATGGTGTTAGGAGATGGGGCCTTTGGGAGGTGACTGGGTCGTGAGGGTGGAGCCCTCATGAATGGGGTTAGTGCCCTTAGGAAAGAGGCCCCAGAGGGCTTCCTTCTGCCATTTGAAGACACATCCAGAAGGTGGTATCCATGACCCAGGAAGAAGGCCCTCCCCAGATACAGAATCTGTGGCCACCTTGATCTTGGACTTCCCAGCCTCCAGAACTGTGAGAAATACATTTCTGTTGTTTGTTATCCACGCAGTCTGTGGTGTTTGATTAGAGCACCCCAGACAGACACAGAGAGTCATCGATAGGACTTGTTCCTCAAAAGACTGACCAAATATATTTTAAGGAGTTGTAGTGGAGGACAGAATCCTTCAGCATGCTCTAGCATTTATCATGATCTCTGTTCTGGATTGGTATTGTGCATTTATAAGCCTGTGTCTTGATCACTGTTTGGGGTGGTATTTGGAGACCTTGGGGCATAATATGGAGAAACTCGAAAAGCCTGTATCACCATAATTCCATGCGGTCCGGTCCAGCAGAATCCGCCCTCCTGCCGCTGTCAAACTGACTTCCTTTGGTGGCTGTTTCAGACTCTGTCCACCAGCCCCAACCTGCGCCTCTCACCTCCCTCTCTGTCTTCAGATAGTGTTGGTTCGTTATGACTGAGAACCAGAAGTCCCTTGTCACGAGCTCCTGCCCTCCCTCTCTTCTTTACCTCAAAATGTGTTGGCGTCTTCGTCTATCGGCTCTTCTTTGCCTCTTTTTCCATGAGAGGAATTATCCCTCTCCGCTCTAAGACTAATCCTACCTGCGGTATCTACTCTTGGGCCAAGTCCATCATTGTCCCTTTGTTTTCTTGCATTTGGTCTCTCTCCATAGAATCCTTTCACTCCCTCTATAAACATGCCCAAACTCCCTCTTTTTTCTTCAAGGCACTGGGCCTCCAGCTAACACTTCATCTCTTTAACTGTTCTTTAAATTTCAGGAAAGAATAGTGACCTAGCCCTGGCTTCATGTTGTGACAAGCTGTTAATTATTATAAAATTGTTGAAAGAACACTCTAGAAATCCCAACAGTTAAATCCTGGTAATTTCTCCCTGGTAGAGATAAGACATGCCTGTAACTCTAGGCAGGGAGGTGGCTCTGGCTTGCAGACCATCACCCCTGTGTGGGAATTTAGCATATTCAGAGTACTCAGTGATGAGTATAACACGATGATTTTAAGAAATTGGGATTTACATAGTTATTCAGTTGGAAAAAATTATAAAATTGGTTAATGCCCTGAGGATTACATAAACAAAGGCGCTTTTATCTTTTAACCCCTGAATTCGTTTCTGTGAGTTTTCTGAATAATAAGCAGGTGGGCTAATTTCCAGCCTCTTTAGTATACTTTGCATTTGCTGAAAACCTGCAGATAAGGCCTGAGTAAAGATTGGAACTGTGTCAGTTGTGAGGAGGTAGTGAGAAGCAGTGCCATTTACTAAAACCACTGAGTTTGTTCAGGGCCAGGCAGTAAATCAGTGTTTTGCAAGGACACACCGTGGATGATGGCCAGATGGTGGTACACAATATGTAGGCAGCATTTGGGTATTTGTGTTCAAGGGAAAAAATATACATGTGTGTAGAATATTCTGGAGGAGTTCGAACAGTTTTCTCATCTGTAGTATCCCTAAGCCGTGGCCGATCGCTTGGTTGGTTAGCGTGTCCTCCTGATACGCCAGGGTTGCAGGTTCTATTCCCGGTCAGAGCACATACAAGAATCAACCAATGAATGCATCAATAAATGGAACAACAAAGCAATGTTTTTTTTTTTTCTCTCTCTCCCTTCCTCTCCCTGGTTTCCTTTCTCTCTAAAATCAATCAATCAATCAGTCTAAAGAAATCTACCCTGTGAGTCTCCTCCAGCAGAGACAGTACCTGTGTGCCAGCTCACCATCTAACACAGGGTGGCCTCCAGCCTGGGGTCTGGGCGGCAGCCTGGGCCCCCTCAGCACAGCCGCTGAGACAAGACCCTCCGAGGCCTTCAAAGAACTGCAAGTTGGCCATTCACACACATCTGGGTTTAGTGAACATACACACAGATTGATAACTCTTTCTCCCTTGTAGAGGCAAAGGAATTTATACTCCTATCTGATGTGCTTGACTAAAATTTCCTAGTAGGAACTTAGTTTACTGAGAAATGATATGTGAAAATTATAGTGTGGAAGATTCAATCAACCAGCAGCAGCAGTCGTGTGTGACATTGTAGATACTGTTCCTGCAGGAGATAAAAGAAATGTAAAACGTGTTTCTGCCCTCAGAGAAGTTCACAGTTGAAATGAGGCAGTGTGGCAGCCCCCTGTCTCTCTGAGCAGATCCCCAGCCTCCCTTGGCCCTGGAATGCTAGGCACTGTGGCGTGGCTGAATGGCGGTAAACTGAGCTTGAGAAAGTCGTACGGTAAAAACGTCTTGTGTCCTGTTGCCAGGGGCCCAGCGGTTCAGCTCTGTGCCCCTTTAGCCGTCCAGGAGCAGAGGAGGTGACATTCGCACTGTCATTCCTAATTCACGTTTTCCTACGGGACAGTTGCCCCTCGGTTGTAAAGGAATTGCATGGATTGTCAATGTACAGTAACCAGTTTTATTTATTTTTTATCCCAGCAACCAAGTGTGGGAAATTCATGTCTATTGGGTCTATATCTGCATTGGAGCTAATACGTCATTAGAATAGTATCACAATAGAGAAGTAACTTCTAAGTGGGTTAGCCTGCCTACGATTCAGATTGCCTTTAATTAGGGGGTATCACATGCAAAAAGAGTAACAGACTTGAAATCAGTTAAAAATCAGAATAATAAATGGAGAATAAATGTAATCTCACAAATCATAATTTTGAGCCATGGGATTATAGTTTCTTTATTCATGAAACAATGCTTTCTGCCCGTCCATGCTTCTCAGATCAGGAGAATTGCAAAAGATCTTGAAATGCGAGGCTCCCCCCCACTTCCCATCCCCCATAATAGCCTACAACAACTTAGGAAGTTACACAGTTCAGCCCAAGACTTAGGTTTGTGTGGCGCTAACACATGACCTCTGTGATTGAAAAGTGGTCTCAGAGACAGGTCAGGGGCAACTTAGGCCAACCCGAGCATAACCCTCTCAGTAATGTTCCCTAGAAATAGGCAGATAACATACAAACTGCTGGCATCCGTGCTTTACCAACTCAATTTATAAAAATAGCAAAACTTCAGGAGCATTAATGGAGCCCAAAATATAACTTGCTATTTATTGTTCCAGCGGTTGGCTTTCATGAGAAAGGACCAGATGTGAGGCCATTCCTTTCATGATTTTTAAGTCAGCCTAGTACTACACCCAGAAGCGACCATACACATGTATAAACAGATTATTGTTTTCCTTGGTGGCATGAAGAAAGAGCTTTTTCCTGTGAGGAGTATGACAGGTAATCTAGGGGAAAACGCAATGTGACTATGCGTGGGGGGAGCAGCTGTGCGGCATGAGCCTGGACTGGCAATGCCTGTTCGCCCAGAAGAATTCTTTTCATCAGTTAGCTCCTTAAAGTTGGTCAGAATTTTAAAAATCTGTTCACTTCTATCCCACTTGGACAGACACGGGATCTGGCAGGAGCAGGAGCTGGCATGTCACACGCCCGGCAGCCGCCGGAATGCGGCGGAGCCCCGTACCGGGACGTTCCTGGCCTTTCCGATGGCTGTGAAGCTACGTGTGCTCGGCTAATTACTGTTCTCTGTGCTGTGCTCACGTCTCGGAACTCTCCATGACCCAACTGCAGAAATCCTGTTTGTCTGCCTCCCACCCGCTCCCCCAAAGAATGAAACACAGCGACCTGCAAGGCTGGGCTTGTTTAATGAATGCGATTTGTTTTTTGTTGAACCAAAGACAGGAGAGGTTTCGGAGGCTGTGAGCTGGATGCTGGGTTTGAATGACCCTATAATCCTCATCTTTAGAGAAGTTTAGTATGGAAGGTGTCTGCACTTGTTAGATGATAACCTTTCCGAAATCATTTTCTTTATTTTCATAGTTCCTAGAAAAAAATGACCTTTCGTGGTAGATGAGGCCATCTCTCTGGCTGCAGGCAGAGCTCGATCTAGCATGGTGACATTTGAGAAGCTTTTGTTTTAATAAGAATGTCCTCAAGATGCTGCCTCCCCACTTGGCGGCCCCATCCTGTCCCTTAGTAACGGCTAATGCTGTAACCTGAGGCTCCTTCTGGTTTTTCTGATAGAAATCACGCGTTATCTTGCACTACAGAGTTACTAGATTTTAGTGTAATGTCTTTTTGTCTTTCCATTTATTCACATAGTAAAGCGTTAAAAACCAAACAGTATTTCCTTCCGTGTGTTAAGGTGAACTTCTCACTCCTCATAAAAGAAAGATTGAACATCACCTTTTCAAAGTTTGTAACGGGAGGTGATTTTAATAGAGAGATCAGCTTGATGGTTTCTTTGAGTGACTATTTGAATATATTAATTATAAGTTATTATTACTTAGAATTACACACACATACACAAAGGCCTGAAAATAGCTCGATTCTCTAGAGAAAGAAACTTTGTGAGCATGGATAGTAGAGCTTTCTTTCCATATAAATGCAACTGCTGGAAGTAGTTACCCAAACTAATTAGTAATGACATGTTGGTTAACATACTACCATCAGCAGGCGGCTCTCTGAGCGGGGCTGCGAACGGCATGTGCTCCAGCAAATTGCCGCACCCTAGAGAAGTGTGTACAATTGTTTTTCAAGAGAGTCTTTTTAATAATGCCTGTGATAGGGATTATTTTGTAAGGCATAAAATTGAGGGCAGGTAGGGAGAGATACAGACTAGAAAAACAAAACAGAAGAAAGCAGAATAGATTCCCCCTTTTCTAAAATCTTTTCTAATTAAAAGCAAAAACAAAACCAAGTAAACAGCTGAATCGTTGTCATCTCAGAGACCTTGGGGAAGATGGGGGTCCTCTCTTCCCCACACTGTCCTTTCTTCCTCTCCTTTGTCTGGTTCAGATCTGTCAAGGGGGTCTCGGCACAGGGCAAGGCCGTGACAGATGGGCAGGGAACTGTAATCTGTCGTGTCTTTCAATTTCGGAATACTTCTGTGACAATGAAGGGGTTAAAACTGTCAACACCTGTCCGAGCTTGGAGATCCTTAGTGTAATGTCAACCCCAGACACTGATACAGATGACCACACAACTGCACATGAATTCTGCTTGCTTACTGCTCTGTGAGAAGTCTTGTACAACCATACTTTCTAAGTGTGTGTGTGAAAAAGTTACTGTTTCTGCATACACATGATTAGGATGGAAAGCGATTGTGAATCGGTTTTATTTTGGAAGGTGCATTTTGAATTAGCATTTGCCAATGTAAGTCTATTAGGTATGCACCCTCTGAGCGTGAGATATGCAGCATTTAGAATGTCCCACAGTGTTGACTGGCACTCTGTTAGGACGGGTGCTGAAGTGATGTATTGAGTGATGTGGTTTGGGAAGGCAAACTGTTATGAGACACACATTTATTTAAATTTGTGTTACTATCTTGTCTTAGAAACATCAAAGGAGAAAGAAGTAGACCTTTTTTAAAACAAAACTTTAGAAGAGTAGGCTTGAGAAGAATAAAGTATACTTTTGTTTATGAGCTTCAAGGAGAAAATTAATAGATAAAAAAGCAGAACTGAAAGCTGTTTTCCAAAGGCCAGGTGATAACCGGAAAGGGACAACTCTGACTTCAAAAACTAGGAGCAGGAACCCATGCTGAACTAGGGGAAGGATGGGTGAAGCAGAACCTCAGTAACCCCCCTATGTTCAAATCCACAGGTCCCCATGGCTGGCATCCTAGAGTACTTAATGAATTGGCCGAAGTCATCACAGAACCGCTAGATATCATTTTTGAGAACTCGTGGAGGACTGATGAGGTGCCTGAAGACTGGAAAAGGGCATATTTAGGATCTTCTTTCAAAAAGGGAAATGGATGGTGACCCTGGAAATACTCGTCAGCTTAACTTTTTGCTTGGAAAAATTCTGGAATAATCAGTCTACTGGGTAACTAATTTATAATAGCTAGAAATGAGGCAGTGAAATGTTACATGTTAGCCAGCACTGAGTTCATTTTTAAAGAACACATCATTGCGAGATACAGTCTTATGCATATTTTTGGTTTCTTCCCTCTATTCTATGAATTCTTGATGAAAGTAAATGAGGTTAGCTAAGGTTTTGGGGTTTAATGAATTTTAAGTAAGTATAATATCAGACAAATAGCAGGTTTCTGGCATTAGCTAGTAATTACATTATGTTTAAATTAACCTTTCACTTGATAAGAGTAGCTTTAATTTTGTATTTCAACCTATTTTTTTTCACTTTATATAAGACTGTTTTCATAAGTTGAGATAGCTTATATAATTTTATATTGAATAATTTGGTGATGGAATTCTTATTTTAAGGTACTTCATATAGTCATTTCATATATAGGTCCATCTATAAAGCTGACACATTAAGGAACATGACCAAAGGAAGCAATTTTTTTCCTAACTTTCCTTTTTAAATTTGATCTGGCTGAAATTCGGTGTTAGGACCAATCAGACTGCCTTGTGCCGATACACACTGAGCAGGGGTCGCCTGTGGCTCTTGGGGCCGGTTTTCCTTACCTCGGGCACTGCCAGGGCGGTGGCAGTGAGCTTTCAGGAGGCCGCAGCTGATCTGAGAGATACAAATACTTTTCTTAAATATTGTTACACGTTGCCTTTGTACGTGACTCATGTCAGGCCATGCCATCCAAACTAGTCAGGACCTTGAACCTGTACACCCAATAGATGTATCAATAATTAAGAAAAGAGTCTGCTTGTATCTCTCAGATCAACCGAGACCCCCACAGGGTTAAGAACCCTGTCCGACCACAGCCCAAAAGGAGAGTGGAGTGAGGTGGGAGGAGGGAATTAAGATGACTCTGGAGTTTTTCTGACTCCTATCGTTCTTGCGTTTGGATGTTGGCAGTTTTATTTTACCTTCTTTATTTTTTCCAAAGATTACCTGAAAATTGACAAGAAAACTCAAGCATAAACTGCCATGTTCTTATTGCTGCCTTAAGCCCCCCGAATAAGGCCCCCTTGCTTTCTTTTCAGGAGAATAAGAAAAGTTACAGTGGCCCACCATGTTGATGGGACCAAAAATTGAGTTACACGGTGACCATCAGAAAAGATGGGAGGTATGCAACAAGCTCCCGAGTCAGGCAGGTTCTGAGAGTAGCTGAGCGGTGTTGTATCCCAGAATCTTTCCTGTGCTGCTGAGAAGTAAGTGAGAGATGTAAGTTTACCGCAGTGTCGTGAAGATCAAGAGCTGGGAACCCTCAAAGGGAAAGACATTTGCATGCATTTCTTCCTGGTGCATGCTGGTCCCTAGGAATGGGGTGGCAGGTAAGGTCTCCAAGGGCGATTTGATTATAACACTGCCTTAAAAATCCAAGGATTACAGGGTCCAGCTACTTCTATAGATTAATTTAGATATGACATAAACTCAGTCGCATTCTTAATATAAATTCAAGGAAATTAAGCTCTAACAGCATGTACATGTGGTCCTTTAAATATACATCGCTTATGATTTTGTAAGGATTATTGTCCAATCAAACTTTAACTTTTCTGCTGAACTAGAGTCTTTAAAATTAACAATCCATGTTTTTTAAGGAATGTGGGGGAGGGTCTGTATAGATTACAGATATAATTTATTATGATAATAAACGGGTTCCTGTTAGAGACCTCATTTCCAAGTGCAGCATCTGTGGCAGATGTATTTCACAGATGTACACTTACATGCATTTGCCGAACTGTTGCTAGAAGGGACCCCGTTTCTGAAAAATCCGTTACTTTCACCGTGGGCATTATGATGCGATCTAATGCGATCAGGGTGAAGAGAAAAGCAGAGTCTTGCCGTGAATTGTATCCGGTGATAATTACTCTTAAAAAGAGTCATTCTTTTCCGTGTCTTTTCTTTTATCAAGCGTTCATGATATTCTTAATTTTTTAATGTAAATGAAGTAGTTGAGGGACCAATACATGATCAAAACTAGAGGATTATCTTGATATGTTTTTCCTAGAACGTCGGAGAGATTAATTACAGACGTTTACTTCCTAATATTGAAGAATTTGGAGGATTATAGCAAGATTTACTTCAAATTCATTTGAGAACAAAGTTTGGGGGGGTGAGGAAAGAAAGATTTTATTCTCAGGAAATATTTCTTGGCATAGGAAATGCGTAATCACCAGAGGACACTCTTCACATCCACACAGAGTAGTTTCTGCTCTTCACCCACATACTCAGGCAGCTTCTACCACCTTGCTGTTGCGAAGTCAACAACAAAAGCAATAAGATTCAAGTGTTTACTTTGGCATTTGTCAGATCTTAGGTCAATATAATACCTCCTATCATTCTTAAGAGGCTTAGGACTTCTGCATCCTACACCCACATGGTTCTTGCCCCAGTGCATGGCACATAGTAGGTGCTCAATGTCTCTCTCCCTTTCGTTCTTTACTCTCAGTTACCTTCTTTATTTTTTCCAAAGATTACCTGAAAATTGACAAGAAAACTCAAGCATAAACTGCCATGTTCTTATTGCTGCCTTAAGCCCCCCGAATAAGGCCCCCTTGCTTTCTTTTCAGGAGAATAAGAAAAGTTACAGTGGCCACTCACGGCAGCCATTGAGTAACTGAGTACTGACTGAGTGGGAGAGTGGGCAAATTCGGAAGGCCAGCACTTGGCCAGTCTGGGAAATAGTCACAGAGATGCATGTGAAAGTTTTTCTCTAATTTTTCTCTTTTATAACGGCTTTAGATTTATAAGTTTGGTGTGCAAATTAGTGAGTGGCTTATGTGCATTTTCCTGTAATTTTTATGACTTGACTTACAAACTAGGCACTCCCCCCAAGCTGCCTCCAGGGTAAAGTCAGCCAAGGTATGAAGCAAGTGACGGTGAGTCAGCAAACTGTTGTCTGTGAAGAGAAACCAGGTGTGCCTGTGACTGGGGAGCACCTGCCGGAAAACTGAGACTGTTCTCGGTGAAGGGTGTTGCAAACAGGTCCCTTGCCTGGGCGTTGAGGAATAGCAGAAGGGCAGGTTAAAGCAAATTACATTTTGGGGCAAACTATTTGGTTTATATAACTCTGTACATACAGTATTTAATTAGGTGTTAAAATACCATGTTCTGGCAGGTGGAAGAGTTCTGAATTTCAAAGTAAGGAAAAAAGAGTGGAGTGTCATATCCAGACATATACACAAGAAGTGATCTAGAGCCTGGCCTTAAATTATGAGTTCTCCATTCAGACCAAGAGCCAAGTAGCAGGGAATTCTTAGAAGAGATTAGCTGACAACGTGAGTTTAGAATAAAGCCATAAGAGATGCTGTATTAAATTACATAAAATTGATTATACAGAGCAAAGCAAATCAGCTAGGCTTTCTCTCTCTTAGAATTTCTACTTTTACTCTTGGCCTCAATGATCATCAATTAGGTATTCCCACATCAGATGTTTTACACTATTCAGATTATTTCATTGGAAATTTCTATTCAACTTTATATTATTAATCTCTAAGGAGAAAAAAATCACGTTAAGTTTCTACTCCATGATCACTATTTTAGATATTTCCTTAAAAGACAAAAAAAAAAAAGAAAGAAAGAAAGAAAGAGAAAAAAATAAAAGTAGTTTAGAAAAATGAACAACATAACTATTTTTACTTATCAAAATAGATGTTTTCTTTTAAGTAGTTTAAATTCCTGAAAATGAACTTTAATTTTTTTATGATTATTGTAAGATAACTTTTAGAGGAAAATGGGAGGTTAAATTTCATAGTAAGAGCTGGGTGATATTTTTTTTTTTGACAATTTGACTAACATTTCTTCCACTGGAACCAAAGGAAGTCAACTTTTAAATATTATTTAAGGTGACAAATGTCTTTTCTCGATGTACTCTGTAACATGCTCTTTGCCAGACAAATTCGCCCTTGCCATTCCAAAGTGCAATGCTGTGCTGGGTGCGTGGAGGGCAGGGCAGTGTACTGACTGGGGCAAGTGTTAGGGGTTCTGTTGTTCATTGCAGCTTCTCCCTGTTCCTACACTTGACCGTGTCCTGGGTACTGTTTGGGTTAGTGGGGCCATTATTCACTGAACGTTTCTGCCCACGCAGAAGTGCGTGCATGGCCCCAATAGACAACATGTGCACATCTAAGTTGTCACGCACACAGTTGTTCTAAGTGTAAGCTAAGTGTAAGTCATTCTAAGTGTAAGTGTAAGGTTTGGTTTTTAAATGTAACTGCAGTGGACACTATTTTGTCCTTTCAGTTATTGTTTTAAAAAGAGATTGTATGAGAAGGCACAATGAAACCGCATTATGAACCATGGACTGGATGCCCGTGCAGCCCGAGATTTGCAAACATGTTCGTTCTTCAATAAATGTTGTGACTTCCACAGTAGTTCCACCTGGCTTCTTTTGTAATCATTTACATTTTGACGAATGGAATAGAGTGTGTGTGTTGCTTAAACTGACAATATATAAATGTTTACAGTGCTACGGCATTACGGTTAGCATGGGAAATTAGAGTTCTAACTCGAAAGAAAGGAAAAAACAAGACTTCCCACCCTGCACACACAGTTCAAATAAAGCTTTATGATGCATACATAGATGCTTTTGTGTGATTGTTACATATGTATATGTTGTGGCTTTCTCTCTGTTCCAACTAAAGTATTCCTGAGGGTGAGCGCATGCGATTCTGGCTAGTGATGGTGGCCCACCACAGAGGGAGGTGGGGAGGTGGCATGTATTAGGTGGCAGGCAGGGTCCTGTATGGAGTCTCTCCTGCTGTGGTGCCCACAGCCCTCGAATCTACGTCTCCAGAAGATTGTTGTGATTCAGCTACAGAGAAGTGGCATCTCAGGGGTCATTAGGTCAAGGGTCAACTGGATTCAGTCCCGACCTTACCACTTTCTGGTTTCAGGACCTTCAGCAAATGGAATGATTGTTGCAAATGCTTAGCAAAATAATGAGCACATGGTAAGCTGCCGCAAAATATTAAAGTTTTGTTGTAGTGCTTTGGGCTATGTACCAATTGCATTGGGATATGTTTTGGTGCCTGTGAATGGCTGTTTTTATTCCCACTGCATGCACGAGGAGAGGAAAGTAAATTTAAAACAGGGACATAGAGAGTAAATGTTAGAAAGAAGTATGTAAAAACTTGAGTTTTAGAAATGAAAAAGAACCTTAAGATGAGCTGATCTGCTTTGAAAATCGTGTTGTTACAACACTGAGTTGCCAGGAGTTGGTGACATGCTTGTGATGACCTGGGACTGGTGGCCGACAGTAAACACTTCCCACGACCCTCTGATCTAGGATCTGTTGGCAGATCCTAGGGAGTACACCTGAAGTCATCTGTGGCATCTCTGAAAACACCCATCTTTCTACCCTGGTCTCAACTTCGACTTGGATCAGTGTTTTTCGAGATGTAGCAGCAGAACACATTTGTTCATAAACCGAAGCTCCCGGCAACCCCAGGGCTCTGCAGGAGCTGACAGCCTTGCCTTCCCGCTCTAAGACCTTAGGCTTCAAGTCTTCCTTGACCTACAAAATATGGGCAGAGGACATGAAGAGACACCTCTCCAAAAAACATCACACAGATACTCAATAGACATATGAAAAGATGTTCAACATCAGTAACCATTGAGGAAATGTGATACCACCACACACCAGTCAGAATGGCTGTCCTCAAAAAGACAAGAGAGAGGTGTGGTGAGGATGTGGAGAAAAGGGAACCCCATATGCTGTTGGTGGGAGTAGAAATTGGTGCAGCTACTATTGGAAAACAGTATGGAGAGTCCTCAAAAAACTAAAAATAGAACTACCATACCACCCAGCAGTCCCACTTCTGGGTGTTTGTCTAAAAACAAACAAAAATGAAAACACTAATTCAAAAAGACATATGTATTCCCATGTTCACTGCAGTGTTATTGATATTTATAATAGCCAAGATATGGAAGCAACGCAAGTGTCCGTTGATAGATGGATGAAGATGTGGTATATATATAAAATGGAATGTCGTTCAGTGGTAAAAATGAAATCTTGCCATTTGTGACAACACGGGTGGACTTAGTATTATGCTATGAAATAAGACAGTGAAAGTCAAATACCATATGGTTTAATTTATATGGGGAATTTTAAAAAAAACCTAATGAACAAACAACAGAAATAGACTCATAGAAACAGAGGTTAATGTTCTTCAGAGGGAAGAGGGGTGGGGAGGGGTGGGTGATAAATCTGGATATAGCGAAAGGCATTGTTACAAGTTTGCACAGTGACAGATGATTACGGCACTTGGTGTGGTGATCACGTGGCACAATATATAAGTGTTGAATCATTATCTTGTACACCTGAAACTAATACAATGTTGTATACCAGCTATACCTGAATAAAACAATTTTAAGTCTTCTTTGATCTATTAAGTATATTTAGAAAAGTCAATGATACTGGTGGGCAGCACTAAAATGTATTTTTTAAACCTAATAAGTGTTCATTTAATAAAGAATAAGGTGATAAAATATCATTAATAAAATCACTTGACAGAAGGCAGCTTTTAAAATATCTCAGCTGAACCTGGAAAATGAATACTTTCTAGTCTCCAGGCCATATACTTCCGCACTGAGGTTTGTTTTTTTTTTAATTTAAAAGAGGAATCTTGAACAAATTTAAATGAAAAAAAAATTACTCTTTTCCTCCTCCCAGAACCACCCTGAGGACAGAGCACGTCTCGTAGCTGTGGACACTGTCTTGGCCAACCTCCTCTGCTTGGAAATGTGTCCGTGTGTCTCACGGGGCGCCTGTGCAATCTCAGCTGTTTCTTGGTTGAATAAGGAGCCCTGATTGTGAATTATATATATTCAGCGTGCATTCTTTCACATCCATTGTGCTCAATCAATTTAACTTTATTTTAGAAATTAACCTACGTAATAGCATTTGCAAAAATAGCCATTTTGAGTGAAGAATATTCATTTGATTTTTTCTAAATCCTGACCTCTCAATCAGAAGCCCTGAATGTGATCTTGATTTTCCTGGTGAATAGCCAAGTCACTTTTTTTTTATACCTTCACTATCTCATCTATGAAAGTGGCCAGTGAACAACATTACCTAACATAGCCCGTGAAAGGTTTGGGAAACAGACAGTATCTGAATAACCTCACATGCTTTCGAAGAAAGTTAGTGACCTGGTCCGGCTTTGTACTGTGACCTGCGGGGACCTGTGAACCCACCTGGTTTGTCCCTACTGGTGGTGTTCCCTACTTTGTCTTCCGTTGTCCCTGGGGGTGTATTTTCTGGCCTTTTGCTGGGGCTCAATAATTCAGGCAGGGTGGGGCAAATGTAGGTTTACAGTTGTGAGTACATGAAGCATGGAGTTTATTCTTATTGTTAATTATTGTGTTATTTTCCACATGAACAACTGTAAACCTGCCTTTGCCTCACTCTGGACTATTAGTGCATGAATGAAGGACCGGAAGGACTTTCTCACACGCTAAGGAAACTAACCACTGAAGTGGTGTGAGTCAGTTCCACCAGGGTATATCCTGGTTCCGGGGAACTTGCAGGGACACTGTGACCTTTGTGTTGGAAGGAGACAGCTTCCCTTTCACCCCGAGTCCCAGGAAACCAAGTTTTCCTTTATCAGAAGTTCACCTTGGGGTGTGGTTTCCTTGGTATTTAGGTCCTTCTTACTTTCTTGTGTTCTTCTGTATAAAACCATAAATATAAGTAATTTATGAAATGAATTTACATACTCATTTAGGTTTTCTTTTTCTGAAATGTATTACACATTGTACTTTGCGAAGGCACACACAAATACTCAAGTGACACACTATTTGAATTATTTTATTTTGGTCCTATTTTCTTAATCTGAGTTGTAAGAGGGTTATCATCTCTTCCTGTGATAAAGCTAAGAAAATATCGACCTATTTCTGCAATTAAAACTAATCAAACTATGATTAATATACTTATCATGTACATGCTAGCATATGGGGTACTGCTAGACAAAATTAAAAATATTTTGATAAACTGACCTACACAAACATTAAGTTCCCTCTTAGATTGCATTTTAGACACACTTCCTTGTAGAAACATTTAATATAAGTTCATGAGCCATGATTTTGTCCTTGGTAATAATTACTTCTTCTCTAAAGTTTACTTGTACCTTCTATCAATAGAAAGGCAAAGAAAAAAAAAAAGTGGAATAGTTAAAAACTTCCAGTCCAAGATTTTTCAGACCTGGTTTTGAATCTGACAGAGCCGCTGAGAATCACGACCGCTTGGCCTAAGAGGAAACTTGCAACCGTACAGTGATGACGTGACTTGCCTTTCTTTTTATTCCCTGAGATGCATGAATCATATGGAAGGGAGGGAAGAACCGTCAAGTTTTGCACTAACAAAAACCTGGCTGCAAATTCAGCTCCCCACACCTGGCTGAGTGACTTTAGGCAGGTTACTAAATTCTTCCAGTCTCTTTGCCATCTAAAAAGTGAGGTTAATAACACCCCCTCGCAGAGGTCCTGTGGAAACTGAACAAAGTAACACATAAGATGATCCTAGAGGAGGGTCTTGTGTTGGAGGAACACCGGTTCCTACTACACAGCAGCCAGGCAGGATTGGCAGGGGAAGAGGGGGGAGTGGGGGGAGAGGGTGTGGGCGACAGGGGGACACATGAGAGGTCTTTGACTCATGAACTAAAATTGTTTTCAAGATCACGTTCAGAGAGAAGCTTACATTCTTGATCTGATTATAGAACAGCATTAAAAAGTATAGTAATATGTGCTCGGGACCATTGCAAACACTCTGCATGGACTTTCTCATTTACACAACGGCCCTGTGAGGTAGATGCAATCATTACCCCACTCTGCAGATGTGGACACTGAGGTAAAGCCAGATTTTGGTAATCCACCCCAGGCCACACAGCCTGGAACCAGGAATGCCAGAATTTGAATCTGCATAGTATGTCTTTAAGCCTGTCCTCTTAACTTTTCTATTTATAGGGGCAAATGTAACACAAGACCGAATAAAAAGACCATAAATTAAGATGTGGGAGAAGTAGAATAACGAGAGTGGGGTTTATCGTAAAAGAAGGGGTTCCAAGGGGTCAGGAGACTAGGCAAATAAGGTATCAGACATAGGGCATTTCATCAAGTCTGAGGTGCCCTAGAGGGCAGCATACCAGTATGCGGCCACTTTGACTGGTGCACAGTACTGCTTTCTAATTAAGATTTTTATTTTCAACTTCTTGACAGAGCTGTCTTAGACTTCTGTGTGCATAGATGTTCATGATTTATCACAAACATACATAAAAATAAGAAACATGAGGTAACCCTCCCCTCTTTTTTAGGCTGACTTCTCTGGATCACTTCTCAGCTCGGGGCCTCAGTGCCCCTTGTCCTCACTGTGTCACGTGCCAGCAGGGGCATTGCTGACGTGGCACGTCCGAGGGCACGGTGATCGTCTCGGGGGGTCACCCAAATTGTTCTACACGTTCAGGTGCTCATATTTCCTTGATCTTACCTGAGATTGTCTGCAGAAGGTTTTCAGACGGTGGCTCATTTGTGTCTTCAGAGGATCCTTAAGTGGTTTGTTAGCTGCAGTGTCGGAGGCTCACCCCTCTGCGGGTGTGCCACCAGAATGGCTGCCACATTAGTGCGTGTGCACACGGTGGCAGTTGCACCACCAGCTGCCAATCAGAACCGACTCCAGTTCCCCGTCTGTTGTCCTCCACCCTGATTTCACACGTGTTTGAAAGTGAAAATGCATGTGTTGGAATCCATGAAATATGCTTGTCTGTGAAGTTACAAGGGAGTTTCAACCACCCATCTCTCTTCACCGTCTGTCACTTTAAATACCATAGGAAATTCACTTTACCTCTGGTGTCCTGGGTGTCCTTAGTTTTATAAAATGTTGACTTGTGAGTCTTAGAGAGAGATACCCTGTATTAAGCACATGGCACATATTAGGTGCTTGAAATGCAAGTACTTTTTTTACACTGGTTTTTAATTGCTTTTGTCTTCCTCTACTCTGTAAACAGTACTAAACTGCCATTTGAAATCACCTTATAGAATCTGAGAGAAAAATTAACATTTTGAAATTTTTGAACCCAATAA
This sequence comes from Micronycteris hirsuta, assembly GCA_004026765.1. Classification (NCBI taxonomy): domain Eukaryota; kingdom Metazoa; phylum Chordata; class Mammalia; order Chiroptera; family Phyllostomidae; genus Micronycteris; species Micronycteris hirsuta. The sequence continues at coordinate 44,452 of PVJI01001887.1, forward strand.
AAATTATTTTCTATTACATGAATTGGTTGTCTTTTTGTCTTAAGTTATTGATAATATTTAAATTTCTTTTTAATTAGAAAATCAGTAGGCAGCATCATACCAATGTCCAGGACTTCCTACCGACTATGAATATTCTGCATGATACCTAAATTGAGAAACTTACAGAACAAATATTTATTATAGTGGAAATTTGGGTGAGACAACCTAATTTCTTCTATACTTTTAATGAATCAGTAACAGAAGTTGCATACATAACAAACTATAATTTTCAATAGCTCCATCTTGATAAAGTCCCAGTGTCTTCATTAGAAATATTCCCTATGGAGAAAAGGGTTTTCTGGAACTACTGTAGAGGACACATGGACAGAACCAAGGGGGAGGGTGGAAGAAGGGGAGGGAGGTGGGGTGGGAGGGGGTGGGGGGAGGGGAGGGGAAAGGATGCAGACAACTGTGATTGAACAATAAAGTAATTTTAAAAAATAAAAATAAAAGATAGAATAATGTTTAATAAAAAAATCAATAAAGACAAAAATTAGGTAAAAAGAAAGAAATATTCCCTTTAGAAAGTCATTTCATTCTGCCCATCAAATACAAAACAAGGGAGAATTTATATACATATTAAGACAAAGAAGTTCAGTCAATAATTTGATAGATGTAATTAAGGCACAGTTTGAAACATTAAATCATTGCCTGAAATTATCGAGCCTTGCTCCCTCCCATCCATCCTTCTTCCTGTCTTTCCCTTCTATCTCTCCCCTTCCCTCCCTCCTTCATTCCTCCCTTTCTTTTTCTCTTTCTTTCTTGGAACTGACAACAAAATGAATCAAATGTATCTATTTTAGCCCGTAAGTCCTGCTCATCCACTTTTATTTTTCTATGCTTTAATCTTCTTCCAAGTACATTTGAAGAATAGTAATAGTAAATGTGTTTTCTGAAAATCTTGGCGCATTTCCTGGACTTTGGAAGTGTGAGGAAAGGGTTGACCAAAAAAGTGATTTTTGAATGAAAAATTAAGTCTATGCTTACATTTAAAATCCCCAGAGACATGATTAATATGAACTATAGTAACCATTTCATTAAGGAAAATAGCCAGATTGTATTTGGTTTTGATGAATTATTTTTTAAAAAGCATGTAGCAAGTGAATATATATGAAAATCTAGTATCTAATACTTAATGTCTTTATAACACAAAGCATAGTGTCATCTTAACCAATAATTGGAAAGGAATAAACTGATGAAGGTTACATTCTGGCATCGTGTACACTGTGACAAAACTCCAATCCATCAAGATAATAGCTCTGTTAAATGCGATGTGGGGAATAAGGCAAAGCCTCTGACCGTGTCATACGCTGGAGAGAAGTTGAAACCCATTTACAAAGCCGCCTCACGGAGTTACGTGCGGCTGAGAGAATAAGGAGGGACAAGAAAGTGCTGTGCACTTAGTTTACTGCACATCACAAGTTTATTGCCCCTTTGCTTCATAATTTTTTTTGAATCTTGCTTTTGGATCTTTCAACACTAATAAATAGTTGCTTAAGGTTTAATTATTTTTGTTACTCTGCTGCTTAGTTGTGGTATTAGTAGAATGCTTTTGGTCTATTTATATGTAATTTATTTGGCTTCATAAACAGTAAATAATGTTGAGCAACTAAAACACAATACTGGTTTCCAGTTGCACCTCCCCAAAGACAAGCGCCCTTAGGTTAGGAGGGTAACCTGCCTGCTCTGGGTAATGCTGCTTTCTGCTCACCTTGGAGACCCTGAGGAGCTTTTAAATCACTTCCGTTATAAAACACTATAGGAGAATAAGTGTGTCCTTACAGTAAAGGTTGAGTTCATTCTTTGCATGATTCAAAAGTAATTCTGAGGTACTATCTAGTTATAGGAAAAACTTAAGCCTAATTTTGCCTTTGATGGAAAGTTGGTTATAATAGACACGAAGAATGATCAGCCCAGGGTGGGGCAAAGGTAGGTTCACAGTTGTGAGTTCAAGAAACACAGAGTTTATTCTCATATGATTATTTATTCATTATATTCCATCTGAACAACTGGAAACCTGCTGTGGCCCGACCCTGTATTAATGGGTTATGGTCCAGATCCTGTAGTTCAAAATGCTTTCAGAAAATTTGGAGCTGATATTCAAAGGAAAACATGGCAGAGGTTGAAAGTTATTCGTGGGTATTAATTATTTATATTTTATCCATAACATCAAGAGTAGTATCTGTCAAGTGAACAAATAAACCAATGCATCCTTATTATAGATGATAAAATACAGTGCGAAGAAAACACAGACATGAATGGAAAGAAAGGAGTCAGATGTGGGTTTGAATTCCTTTCTGCCACCTATATCGCTGTCGCCTTGGGCAAGGCGCCTCACCTACGTCAGGACTCTGTGAACTGTTTATGCAGTGTGGTGTATCTAGTAAGTGCCCAATAAATGTTAGCCATTGTCATCATAATTCATCTTCATATTGGACAGCTATGCTATTAAGACTGTGTGATGAATCAAGGCTCAGTGAATTTCTCAATGATCCAGTTTGAGGAGAATTTATCCAGCAGCATACCCTGTGGAGATGGCATTGGGCTCTCTGGGAGCACAGGAGGAAGGGACAGAGCCGTACCACATGCCGAGACCTCAGACTCTATCAAAACAAAATGGCACTAATGCCAAATAACTTCCTAAAACATGGCGGGGAAGTTAGGAAAATATATGTATAATTTGATGAACAGTCTTAAAAGTTGGGTAGGATTTTGGTTATTGGTGGGAAGGTGGGAGTGGAGTGAAGGAGGGAGGGCTTCCCAGGTGGGGGAGCCTCGGGTACAGAGGCCCGATGGATGAGAGTGTGTGGTCTTCTGGAGAGGACAGGACATTGGCCAGTGGCCCTGGAGTCTAGAATGAGCAGGTGAGTAAGAGGAAAGATATGTAGGTCGTACCTTGGAAGCAGGCCTGGGATCCTTAAATGTTACACCAAGAAGGCCTACTTTATTTTATAGGCTGGGTGTTGCAAATGTTTCTCTCTGAAGATGCGTAGCCAATGGTATTTGCATGCCCGACGTATTTTCATGTGACAACTGTGTTCGAATCCTTACTCATGCCACTGTTGTAAGTATGGGGAAAAACCGGACATAAATCCTGCCATCGTGGAGATTGTATTTCTAAAGAAATGTGGGTGTGGGCCATTTAGTACTGGCTTCTGCTTTCCCTTTCACTCAGAAAGGCATATCAGAATGCAATGTATGATAACCTGGGAGTGACAGGAAGAGCCTAATGCATGAAAGTGGAAGTCATGCACAAACAGCCACTTGAAGTGTACTTGTGAGCAGATTATAGGTACACAGAAGACCAAGACTAGCGCCTCTGGCCCCCAGCGCCAACAACTCCTGCCCAGTTGTTTGTGGAGTGAAGTGATGAATCTGAGGAAGAACCAGAGGCTGCTGGCATCAAGGCTACTCTCATTCAGGTTCCTTTGAATACTGCCATCCTTCGAATTCACGGGCAGTGCTACCCTGACTGTCCCCTACCACCTCCATGGTCAGCCCCTCTGAACTGTGAAAGCCAAAGGTGCAGCTCTTTGCAAATCACTGCAATCCATGCTGGCCTTTTCCTCCCATCCTCTCCCACCTCCCTTTGTTTTAATTGCCCTGATTTCTTTCATTGTCCTTGTCTAGACTGGCACCGCCCTGCAGCACTGTTTTGCAGTGACGGCAGTGTTTTATTTATTCTTCACTTTCCAAGGCGGTAGCCACTGGCCATATGTGACTGCTGGGCATTTAGAATATGGCTACTGCTATGGGGGAATGCAGTTTTTAATTTTAATTAATTTAAGCTTAAGTAGTCCTATGTGGCCAGCAGTAACATATTAGACAGTAAGGTCTAGATGTTCATAAAAGATGCACACTTTTGTATTCTCCTTCCCTGACAATTACATATCTGGCAAATTCTTAAATTAAATTTTTCTAGTTTTTTTGCAGCCACTTTATGATTTTAAAACATTTTTAATTTTCACTTAAACCTAGGATCAGAAAAGTGGCAGGGCTGTTCCCTGTCTGCACGTGGCCTTGCAGTCCCAGCAGCAGGCAGCAAAGGACCCACCTTGGGGCAAAGCTCCATGTGGCTTTCTATTTTACCCTACCTCTTGCCATTTTCTAGCCAAGGAAAGGTACAAACATTTTCTTCACCTCCTTTCCAAACAAGCAGCCCCAGGGTAAGAACTGCAAGAGAGAAGAGGTAGCCCTGTTTAGACAAGAGTGTACCCTGAAAAGTGATGTGATTTCCCCTAGTGGCTCCTGGTTGTTAACAGATGACGGTGAAGGAGAGGGATGGGTCACCATATGGCTGGACAGACAACTCCATGCCTGGTGCCATTCACTTGTAAATGGTGCGCAAGAGAAGGAACCCATTAGCAGCACAAGTGAGGCGAGGAGCTTGGTCTCGGACATGTTGAGTTTGAGGTCTTTGCAGGGAGATGTGCAGTAAGAAGTGGGATATATGTCTGCACCTCTGGAGAATCATCTGTTCCCGGGAAAAATGTTTGGGATGTGCTAGTAAAGTCACATGGATAAGATGGCCCAGGAACAGTCCATAGAGTGAACAGAGGAAAGGACAAGAAACAGAACATAGCCATAGCATCAATATTCACAGGATGGACGAGGGGTAGGAGATTGGATGCGTGGGAAAGGGAATGAGTAGATAGATAGATGGTCCAAAGAGGGGGCTCCTGAGAAGGGTGGATGGTTGGGGTCCAAGAACAGGTGGAGTGAGAGAGACATCAACCCTTGGCAGAAGGAAGTGTGACTTTTAGTTTAAGGAAAGGAGTGGTGTGGCCACAGGTAAGTTAATAGGCTCTGTATGTGGCAGTCGAGAGAGATCCTGTCTGAGTGTGGGGTTGGCCAAAATTAGTTTTATGTCTAAGATTCTGAAGTGACCTTTATGTACACACTGGGCTAATATGAATGTGCTTGTAAAAAGAGTCACAAGCTGAATCAGCAGTGCTTCAGCAGGGCTTTAGGAAAGCGACTGGTCCCCTGTCCTCTGCAGGACCCAGCAGCAAGCAGATGGGAAGTTCTAAATCTACAAGGAAGAGGAGCTTTAGGTATTCCCCCTTGACCAAACTAAAAGCAGGAAGTAAGCACAGTAATTGTTCCAGCTTTTCCTATCTGCACACGTACGGTTTTAATTTTAAAAACTCTATGAAAATGCATCCTCAAATATCTAAGATGCAGAGCCCTAAGCTGGGAGTGAGGCTTCCGAATGGATCAGCGCTGGGTCCAGAGGCCCAGTGTTAGCAGCACCTGTTTGTGTGAGTGGGTCTGTCATGCCTGCCTGCCTGCGGTGGTGTGTGCAGCTGAACCATTGTCTTGGCAGGTGCTGGAAAACACAGTTGCTTCCGGCGTATGGAGTATCTTGGGATCTGGGTGCTATCAGCCTCTGAGAAAATCTTGTTATGCAAAATGAAAATATGACTAAACATTAAAATACTTAACGATTTCTTAAAGTAGCATACCGATTCATTAAATAAAAATAGGACGTATAAAATCGATATCTAGTTCCAAACATAAACATTTCATTACATGAGTATTTCTCCAATATGAAGCTGAGCAGCTGTTTCTCCAGATGCCTCAGCAGGGCTCTGAAGGGAATAGTCGCTAAATCCAATACCATAGTTAGCTAGATATTGAAAGAAATACTACAAGATGTCTCTGGTTTAATCAGTAAGGCTCAATGAACTAACATTTAAACACAGAGCATGGAATTAATGTGAGAATTCGGATTACATTCTAAACAAGGAAAATGTAATTGCTATGCTTTTGCACTTTTCACGTTCTAATTTTTATTATTTAAAACCTATTAAGGATCCATCACAAGAAACCCTCTTTGTTTTTCCTACAATCAGTTGTCATTGTGGCAGCCAATTGTTTTGAAAGAGAAAGTACAACATTATTATTTATGAGAAAGAGCTGACACACACAATCCATATATTTAGCTGACTCTAATATGCCTGGGCCAGCACATTAAATCATATGCATAACGACTTGAAAGATAGATCCAGAAGGTTACAGGTAATTTTATGCAGGAACTATCAGCCCTATACTGAAATGAAAAACTGCTCATAAACTAGTTCATAACCTTTTGCCTTTCTGCACCATAGAGTGGTAAAATGAAGAGCAGGAGAAATTTATGGAACGATTCCATTGTTCCAGAATGAGCTCTGTGATAATTACATAAAAAAATGGAATTTTTTTTAAAAAAGTGGAACTTTAATACCCCACAAAATATTGGCAATTTACTTGAAAGAATTTTATTAGAAAAAAAACAGTTAATTTATTTACAAATGAAAGATAAGTCTCTTGTATATTATTTCATTTCTGAAAAATATATATAAAAACAAAAATGTTCAATTATTTTGTCACATTAAAAAAGTCTTTAAATTACTCTAAAATACTTCAAAGAGTAAATAATTTTAGTAAAGATTTGTGGTTTAAACATGTAGGGAAATACCAGAAGGTCAAATGGCAGTATGTTAATAATTCTTTCTTCTGATTGGTATGATTATAGGCATTTTTCTTCCTCTTCTTTTATTAATGAATATTAGTACTGAGCCTGTGTTACTTCCATGATTACTAAAACACAACCCACCAAAAACCCCTAAAGTGTTTCACAACATTTGTATGGAGGGTTTGTAGACATCATTCAGACATTCTTAACTGGGGACTTCCTTTTGTTTCCCCAAGAACTACCATCTGTCTTTAGACATATTGATAAAGGAATTCTTTAAGCTATGGAATTTGATCCGCTGCTTCTTGAACTCATTACCATTCATGCTTCTCTTCTCAGGATGCCGATGACCACAGCACAGGCCCTGGACAGTGGCCTTAGAGCACAGGTGGCAAGCACAAGGCCCGCGGGCCGAATTCGGCCCTCCACCTGGTTTTATCCGGCCTGGCACCTTGTTTCTACCTGGCGGCAGCACTGAGCTCTCACTTAAGGAGTAGTTACATTTATACAGTCCTAAAATTACATTTGGCCCTTGGAAGGCAACCGTGAGGCTGATGTGGCCCCCGGTGAACATAAGTGTGACATCCCTGTCATAGACTGAAGCTACCCTGGTCCAGGCAGTACTGCTCCAGCCTCACAGTCACTGTCCTGGCCAGTTTCGGGACCGCATGCCTTCTCCTTATTGCTGGTGAATGAGGACCATGCCAGGCGATGTGGGAACATGTCTTCAATTGGCATTTGTCCCCCTGATTCTATAATCTTATCACTGATGAATAACTATATCATTACAATTATATAGATAATTTGTTAGTGTAATATACCCTCTTGGAATAAGTAAATGAGGACACATATTTCTTTTGGGGTGTTTCAGGCCACTAATTAGAGGAGCTATGTGAGTGTCTAGCAAAATGTAACTTGCGTGTTATTTTTGGCAGGTATGTTTTCAGCTATAAAACCCTCGTTCGAAAGTGTGACAGAAAAGGAACAAAGGAGCATGAGAGAAAATCATTGTGACTTTACAAAAGTAGCTGGTTGTCAAATAGGTGTAATGAATCAATAGTTCTTAATATATCAAGGATGTATAAATATATGCTTATGTTTAAAGGACTCAGGGACTTATGGGGCTTCTAAAAACTGCATCCGTTCACCTTGACTCTGCATGGTGCCCCCGACCTCCAGGGCCCCAGGTCCTTGAGTGAGCCACTGTCCTTTATGGCAGGGGTACTGGTGTAGACACATGGTTAAGAGCCATGGATAGTGATAGAAGAATCTAGGAGGTGTCATGGCAACTAGATGGAGGACCAGTGGGGGAATTTGAAACATTGACAACTTCAGAATGAAGAGCCATTGAGACAGCTCCAAATGCCACTGTGAATAATATCGCAGGCAATAGCGAGCAGAAAGGATGAGGTTGATGGAGTTGTAGCATGACCCCTTTCCTAGTGGTTGTTAAGTCAGAAAACATGCCCCCAAATTCAGTAATTAATCTCACCAAAGAGAATAAGGTTTTGCTCTTAAGAGCTGTGATGGGTTCACTACCGCCTCTTATGGACTTTACCTAATGGGCAAGAACGGCCATGTTAATGAGAAGGCAGCAACGTGCTCCTGTGCAGTAGGTGCATGAAGTCTCTCAGGCCCCGAGGAATTCCGTTAATAAATTAGTACATAGCATAAGAAATTGCTTCCTAATGGCCTGAAAAGTGCTCCGAAAGAGTGGCAATTTACTCCCTTTTTGCAGAAGGAACAAGCCCCACGTATAGTATTAAGAACCTGTCATTTCTCTGTCATTTAAAGGATTCTTATTTTTGGTCTTCAATTTCTACAGAACTTTGAATTTTCTTTTTTTTTAATTTTATTGAATTTATTGGGGTGACATTGGTGAATACAATTATACAGGTTTCTGTAACATATCCTTTGTATGTTGTATTGTATTGCATGCTTGCCACCCAAAGTCGTCTCCTCTGTCACAATTTATCCGCCCTTTACCCTCTTCTACCTCCCCCACTTCCCTTTCCCTCAGGTGATCACCGTACTGTTGTCTGTGTCTATGCGTTTGTTCCCTCAATCCCTTCACTGTGTTCACCCAGTCCCCCCAATCCCCTCGCCTCTGGCAGCCATCAGTCTGTTCTCCGTATCTAGGAGTCTGTTTCTGTTTTGCTTGTTAGTTTATTTTGTTCATGATATTCCACATATGAGTGAAGTCATATGGTACTTGTCTTTCTCTCACTGGCTTATTTCACTTAGTATAATACTCTCCAGGTTCATTCATGCTGTCGCAAAAAGGTAAGGTTTCCTTCCTTTCCACAGCCAGGTAGTATTCCATTGTGTAACTGCACCACAGCTTTTTCATCCACTCATCTTCTGATAGGCACTTGGTCTGCTTCCAGATCTTGACTCTCATAAATAATGTTGCAATGAACATAGGGGTGCATGAATTTTTTTGAATTAGTGTATCAGGTTTCTTCAGATATGTTCCCAGAAGTGGAATCACTAGGTCATAAGACAGTTCCAATTTTAATTTTTTGAGGAAACCTTATACTGTTTTTTTCACAGTTCCTGCACCAGTCTGCATTCCCACCAACAGTGCACTAGGGTTCCCTTTCTCCACGTCCTCGCCAACACTTGTTGTTTGTTGATTTATTGATGATGACCATTCTGACATGTGTGAGGTAACATCTCATTGTTGTTTAATTTGCATTTCTCTGATGATTAGTGACATTGAGCATCTTTTCATATATCTGTTGGCCATCTGTATGTCTGTCTTCTTTGGAGAAATGTCTATTTAGGTCCTTTGTTCATTTTTTTATTGGATTTTTTTTTTTGGTGTTGAGTTGTACAAGTTCTTTACAAATTTTAGATATTAACCCCTTAACAGAGGTATCATTGGTGAATATATTTTCCCATTCAGTGGGTTGTCTATCATTTTGTTAATGGCTTTGTGTGCTTTGCAAAGCCTTTTAGTTTAATATAGTCCCATTTGTTTATTTTTCCCTTTGTTTCCCTTGAGAATTTGATTTTCTTAAATCCTCATGCCATCTCTGTGTCATATATATATGAAAAAGTAAAAATTCAGTGTTGACGTAAGTCCTGTTGAAGGACTGCAAAAAATAATAAGGGTAATTTAACCCAAATTTTCTTGGTGTCTCAGTTCTGAACAACGTGGCCATGACAAAAAGAAGTGGGTCATATCAGAGGATGGGGTGGGAAGGGGATGCTAGCTCAGAGCCGAGATCACAGTCGTCTGTGAGGACAGCCATCCCAGGCGCCATGGTTAATTAAGGTACCTGCCTGTCAGGTGGGCCTGAATCATCATCTTGGAAAGGGCAGAAAGCCTTGGCATTTACATAGGGATCATCCGCTTATATTCAGAGCACTGCCAGAGCCTCTTTTGGCAGCCGCTCACTTGTTGGCAAAATGTCTTCGATTACAGGCAAACTGCCTGGTCTCCTCTCGTCACAAACCAATTTGTCAGGATGTGTGTATTAGGAAAGCTTTGGAAACAGAAATATTTTCCTTATTTTAAAATGGTGGGAGGAAACTCTTGTGCATACCTTCAAAGTTATCTTATGAAATTTCACTCTGAGATAAACATTTAATAAAATGCTTATGCCTTTCACAAGGGAAACAAACTAGAGAAGGAATACCTTTGTTGGTGTGGGTGTTAAGTGCTTCGTGACTGTTTACAGAGAGATTGAGGAACGGGGAGGGTAAAGGGTTTTTGCATGAACTCCGCATTTAAGCTAAGGAACATTAATGGTCTTTCTTTACGTAGTCCACATTGCCCAGACTTAAAAAAAAATTGTTTCCTCCATACTCTGATAATAATAGGGGTTAGAGTATTAGCTGTTACAGTTTATATCCTAACATTTTAAATAGATAAATGATATAAATATAAAGATACAGCAAGTGTGAAAAAGAGCCTACAGCAGCAAAAATAAAATAAAGGCCAATTAATGAAATAAAAGCCAAAATGAAGAAATACATTAGCATTCTTCCATTTTTCTTGATCCTCATCTTTCTCTTTTTCTGATAGGTTGGTAAGACAAAATTTCAGAATGATGGGAACTAATAAACAATTGTTATTATTACATAAATTATGTTAGCATACATTCCGTGGCTCTTCATCTGCAGCTTTCTGTTACATGGAGGGACTGAGCAAAAGAGAAAACACGGACTGCCAGGGACACACTGTGGCGGTTGCTGGGGTGGGGGGTGGAGGCTGGGGGGAAGGGGACTGGAGACAGGTGGAGGAGGGGATGGGGGGATGGGAGGAGACATGGGGATGGACTGATGGACGGAGAGTTGACTTGGGGTGGTGAAAGCACAGTACAGTGTATGGAGGACATGCTGTAGAATTGTGCGCCTGAAACCTGTATAATTTTGTTAGCCAGTGTCACCCAATAAACTCAATACAAAGGAAAAATAAATAAATAAACTTTATTTATAAGAGAAGAACTGCTTTCCTGCAAAGTTGCTTATGAAGTTAATGTCAATATCATGGATGTTAGTCTGGTACCAGATTTAGTTTTAGAGTTTTAGAGTATTTATGTACCTGTGTACTTACTTGTTTAATGCTTGTCTTCCCTGCTCAGCTGTGCACCTAAGAAAGGTAAGACCCGTGTCTTTTCCACCACTGTATTCTCAGCTCCTGAAAATCACTCTAATTCTTGCTAAAAATATTTTTAATGAATCTTGAAGACATGCTGTTTTGGGAAAATATCATGTAGTGTAATACATCTAAAATGTATAAAATATATTCACTTGGCAGAAGGTTGACACTCATGTCGTAATCACTGTGTTAATATACCAACAGGGGTACGCCTGCTAGCCGCTGAATTTACCACACAGTAGGTACTTTTTCTATGGCAGCGTTTTCAAAACTTGGTAGGACTTTTCCTACTCTGGGTTCTTCCTTCCACTGTCTGACATAGGTTGCCCTTCCCCGTGCACCAGAGCACTTCCTTATTTTGTTAAGTTCCTAGAACTTAGCCCCCTCTCTGTTTTACCTCTAACTATATAGTAACAAATAGAGCTGGACTCCGAGATGCATTTCCCTGAAGGATGTTCTACAGCCTGGAAACTTTCAGTGTTTGATGCTTTGGCCTTTTTCAAAATGAATTGTGGATCTGCTGTTTCTACTCTAAGCTTAAGCCAGTCTCTGTAGACTTCTTACAATGGGAGATACTTGCCCTTTTGGGGTTTATAAAAGGAAGCAAAGAAGTTAAGGTGAAACAAGCAATAATGTGAGGAAATAGAGGATGAGGAGCAAAGACCAGAATCAACTTGCTTTGAATCTCCCCTACCTATTAAGAGGAATCATTATATGTTAATTAATAAATCTTGGCAGGAGCTTGAAACATAAGTATGTATCTGATTTGTTTCCAATTATTTTAGATAAATATACAATATGAATATCATTGTCTGCTTTCAGGCAATCGTTTCAGTTCCCTGAATAAAATATCGTGTTGTCTTACTACGTGATGTGATTTTAAAGTAGATTTTGGGAGAGCTGTAGTTTGCCTATCAAGATAATATACTTTTGTTGTAAGGTCAACTTACAGAATTTGGCAGTGTGGCATGTGGGTTCCTTTTTCCTTATAAATCTTTTTACTTATTTCAACTAGTAAGTCGATTCATGGAAATATGGGCATGACTCTAAGAGGGCCCTGCTGGATGATCACACCTCCTGTTCTGTTCCTGTTCCCCTGGCATTAGTATCAACAGCACTCATTTCACTTTGAAAGATGTGGACAGTAACATATATAGTCAGCTGATCTGTAAGGACTTTGTTAATATGATCCTCATACTTTGAACATTTCCCACTTTTCTCCACCGCTGCTTCTCAAAGACCAAGCTTTCCTTTCTCGTGCATGCCATGGAGACACAGCTAGTGTCGGAGCCCAGCTTGGCCGTTAGCAGGCTATGTGACCTTGAGCCAGTAGCCCATCTCCCCAACGCCCGTGGTCCTCATCTGCGCCTGCAGCAACAGCAGCACTTCTTAGGAAAGCAGTACAGTGTCGCAGTTACAAGTCCAGACTCTGCTGCCCAACTACCTGGGTATGAATTCCAGCTCTGTCACCACTTAAGGCTACGAGAGCATCAAGTGAATTGACGTATATAAAAATTCTGAAAGTGACGCCAGGCACATGGAACATGCTCAGTAGGTGTTAGCAATTGTTATTAGTTCTCTGAGAATTTAGTATGCTGTAAATGCAAGTGCCTCAAACACAGCACTGAGCAGATGAGGTGTGGTAATGTTACTGGATGCTGACCTGACGTGTCTCCGGTTTCTGTCCCTGCCTAATCCCAGCAATAATATTGGGTTGGTTGGCCAAAAAGTTCATTTGTTTTTTTTTCATAAGATAGTTCTAGTAGTGCTTAGTTGTCTTCAACTTCATTCAAGGCAATTTCGTTAGATCGTATTGTGACAGCTGTCATATCAGCGTGCATTTAAAAAACTTATCAAAATTGGTGATTTTTTGTGTAGCCATTTTCATATTGAAGATGGAAGAAAATACACAACATTTTTGGCATATTATGCTTTATTATTTCAAGAAAAGTAAAAACACAACTGAAAAGCAAAAAAGATTTGTACAGTGAATGGAGAAGGTGCAGTGACTGATTGAACGTGTCAAAGTGTTTTGCGAAGTTTCGTGCTGGAGATTTCTTGCTGGATGATACTCCACGGTCGGTAGACCAGTTGAAGTTGCTGGGGATCGAATGCAGACATTAATTGAGAACAATCAACCTTATACCATGTGGGAGATAGCTGACATACTCAAAATATCCAAATCAATAAAGTTAATGGTGAAAATGAAATATATGTCTTTTATGTTATGGAAAAAAACTAAATGGACTTTTTGGCGAAACCAATATATAACCATCACAGTTATTTTAAATGTGTGCATACATATGTATGTGTATATGGGCCCAGAATTAGGAACTCAGAGCAGATAGTGCTTTATATCTCCAAATAGACGGTTCAGGGCTGCCAAACTGCAGTTAAAAAATCAAGCAAAATGCCAGTACATTTCAAATAAGATGCAAATGTGAGATTCACTTGCTCTTAGAGGGAGTATAAAGGCTTTGCTAAATTAAAAATGCAGAGAAGGGAGGGTTTATTTATCCTGTTTATTTGAAGTCAGAGCCAGAATCGTGATGGTTTAATGGTTCAAAATATTTCGTTAGGTTTTTCCAGAAGAGAGAGCTTGCATTTATCTCTTAAACAGCCCAGAGCTATTTCCACATATAAAGTGGGGGAAATTTCATTTCTTTAACATTCCTCAAGGACGGCGTGACTCCAGTGGAGCCTGCGCTCCTTCAGTGAGGGAAGTACCCGCCTGTTCTTAGACCTTCACGAGCCGAGCCTGGGCCCTGCGCCTGCCAGGGATCATCAGTGTTTGCCAAACTGGAGGGGGTCACACCCCATCGGGGGTCAGCCACTGTTTGGTGTCACAGCCTTATTTTCTTTCTTTTCAGTTCTTCTTTACTAAGACAAAATTTGGTAATAAGAAGTCTACTAGACCTCACAGAGAGACATGTTCTTTGTGACCAGCGCACATGTTACAGTTCACAGTGTAACCAGCAGCATTCCAGCACAAATTCAGTTCAGTCGTATATCTGGGGAGTCAGCTTCCCATTGATTTGGGATTTTTATTGAGTAGAAATAGGAGATTTTCACTAATTTGACTTGTTAGAATAAGGATATAAAGATCACTGTGACATTTTTGGAAAATGACAAACGTGCAGCTCCCCCATGTATGGGTTCCCCCTTCCACCCAGGGCAGCACCTGCTCCAGGGAAATGAAGCTCAGAATCCCAGGGCCACCTCTGAGAAGGGATCTGGGGTTTCAGCTCCAGCAAGCTGCTCTTCTGTCTCCAGAGATCTCTCCAATTCCTCCCCACCTGGGGAGAGCAGCACAGGGCATTGGGAAAAGCAGGTCGGAGTTAGTGCTGGAAAGGAGTAGAGTCTTGCTCTCTCTTTAGGCTCTGGAGTGCCTCACCTTTGATATCCAAGGAGATGTTAGGTATGTCCTGAGCAAGCCCTACCTTGGCTGATAAGAATTGTTCTACTCCTGCAGTGCTTCATTTTGTTCTTGTTTAAAGGGGAAATGTTGCCCTGACCTCTGTGGTTGGTTGGGCATTGCCAACCCCTCAAGGTGAAATGTTGCTGGCTTGATTCCCCATCAGGGCACATGCCTGGGTGGCTGGTTCAGTCCTCGGCTGGGGCATGTACAGGAGGCAACTGATCGATGTTTCTCTCTCACATTGATATTTCTCTCCCTCTCTTTCTCCCTCCCTTCCCCTCTCTTTAAAAAGAAATAAATAAAATCTTTTATAAATGGAGGGGGGCAGGGAATGTTTTCCCCCCACCATGCAAACAAAGAGGCAGCTATAATAGGGTAGGACCAGTGTTAGGCAAGAGGTGCCAGGCTGCCGTGTGACAGGGGAGGGGCGCCCGGCATGGTCTCAGGTGTTCAGGGAAGGCTCCCAGAGGAGGAGGCATGCAAGCTAACACACCAGCAGCTCCCGAAACAGAAGACAGGTTCCTGATTATTTAAAGGATGAAGTCCAGATATTTAAAGCTCTCCCCAAGTCACTTTGCATCCACATTTCTAGACTTCTTTCTCACTTTGCCCCTACTCAGCTTACCATGCCCATCACCACTCTCCCTGGTCCCCAAACATGTTGGGTCCCCTTGATGTCTGTCTTCCCTCTTTTCTGACTCATAAAGCCCTTGGCCTCACTCAGGTCCCTGATCACTCATCTATGTTCTTCTCACAATGAGTAGAGCAAACAGAAGTTACCTCTTTTGTAATCTTTTATCAAATAAACTCTAGGCTCCTGAATGACTCAGTCCATGGATTAATAACACCCAGCACCGTGGGTACTAAAAGACATTAATGATTACAAACTTTAGTTGGCTGTGAAGCGTTGGGCCACATGCTTAACTTTTCTGTGTATCAGCGTGCTCATTTGTGAAACAGACGTACTGTTATCCGTAGTGAAAGGTTGCTTGAGGCATAAGTGAGAGAACATGTGAAGTGCCCAGCCTGGTACCTGGCATACAGTAGGCATTCATAGATGGCGGTAACAGCTGTTACCATTATGTGTTTTTCTCATGCTGTGTTCAGGGTCTGTAACATCCATCAAAGGTTGAGGTCTTGAACCTCCTTCAAGCAGAACTGGAATCATAGACCCCTGAAGCCAGATGAGACTTCAGTATCATTTAGTCTGGAGGGTTGATTTTTAAACAATTATATAATAGACTCCTGGGACACTACACAGATAATTACGGGTGTGTGGTGTTTTGTGTTCGTGTTCACATAACAGACAAGAACTTGTGGTAGGTGAGAGTGACTTTGCCAGTCACACCAGAAGTTACTGTGACTGGAATCCAGCACTCATGCATTTTCCCATTCATTCATTCATGCATATTGTTGAACATTGAGGGACTACTTCATATCCTATACTAGGACACTGTCTGGATTTAGAGTACCAAACAAAACAGACCTGGCTCCCTGTCCTAACAGAGCCTACTGTCTAGTGAGGAGGCAGACAACATGCAAATACATTTTCAAATAAATGTGTGATCAACGTGTTGAGCCAAAAGGGCAGGGTTACTAAAGAGGAGGGTGGAGAACTAACTTTCTTTCTTTCTTTCTCTCTTTCTTTTTAACATTTTTTATTGTTGTTCAAGTACAGCTTTCTGCCTTTCTCCCACCCTACCCACTACCCCACCCCTCCTCACCTCCCTCCCCTGTTTGCACCCCCTGCCTTGTTATTGTCCATGTGTCCTTTATAATCGGGAGAAATGTACTTTAGATTGAGGGATCAAGATAAACCTGCTATACACAAAGTTATCAATGTCATGGAGCCTATACTAGTTCCTTAAAATGTTTAGTCAGCAAATCTGGTGCATCCTTTATAGGTAATACGTTTGAAATAGTAGCTAACACCCGGCTGTGTATAGGGGCGCTGGGTACCAGGCATTTGCAGTTGGCTGAATGCAGTACTGTTCAGTCTGCCTGTGTCTGGAGGTTTTCCACAGACACAGACATGACTTGAACATGGGTTTCAAAGGAATTAAAACTGCAAAATCACGCGTCAACGTCTGACTCCACTGTGCACTCCGTAATCATCTGTTTTACCTCCTTTCCTTCTGCATGTCCTAGACTGAGAGAACACATCCACTGTAAGAGGTCTACTTAGACCTTTTGCAGACTCGTCCCCAGGAAAGTAAAGCAAAAGCAACAGAAGCCGGAGAGTACGGTGCAACCATGGCCGCTTCCATTTCCGAGTCCTAATTAGTTCGTGTGCGCGTTATCTCTGAGCACTTTGATCTTTTTCCCTCCCCTCCCTTGCTCATCTTTCGCTCCTGTCTTTGCTTGTTAAGACTCGGTCAAGGGTTAGGTAAGAGAAGAAAGAGGAGAATGCAGTAGTTTCCTTTCCTTCTCATTAACAACTCTCGTGCAAAAGTTTTGGTGACAGAGAAGATTGGAAGCGCAATGAGATTATAAAGACATTTATGGATAATGCCATTGATTTTAATTATGCCAAATTTTGAGCAGCAGAGATCACTGAGACTGAGTTTATTTTATAAGTTTTCATCTAATCTATTATGTTACAGAGACAGGTATTGGTAAATAGTTGTTTCTGCCTTAAGGTATATAACTAAACAGATTTCATAGGGTTGTGATGACCAGTTCTTTCCAATAAGGAACGAGAAAGATGCTAGGCAGGGGGATGGAGCAGGGGGGAGTTCAGACACTATCCAAATTACAGCTGTCTCTCTGGAAAGATAACTGTAATCACTCTTCACTAACAATCAGTTAATCAGAAATTGTCACTAACTGGCTTGTCTCTGGACTTTGGCCACATGAGGAAAATTGGGATTTACTCTGATGATGTTCAGGTAATTCAAGAGGTTGAAGTACCTTCTGAAGCCTCATAAGAAAACTGAAGTACCTTTGGTGTCGTTTTTGTTATGTATTTGTCAATGCTTTCCTCAGAGTTCGGTGATTATGTGAACCACAAATGCAACAGTTCTGTTTACCAGAATACTTACTCACTTAGCATATCCCTTCTCCAGCCCCAACAGGAAAGCAGAACTTATAGTGCTTTTCTAAAACCACAGAAGAAAAGCTTGGTGAAGCTATTCATTTTGCATGGTAGAATAATTTTCATAAACTGCCTTAGAACTTGCTCTATCTGTAAGGCCACAGCATAACATGTCACCTTCAGAGTTGATCTAGCTCTGCGATTCACTCCGCCTCATAGCCAGCCATAAAAATCCCCAGGAGAGCCCATGAGATTATGAGATCTGTCTTTCATAATAATGACAATAATAAGCATTACTATTATTAACACAGTGCAAAAAGCTTTATACGCAATATGTAACTTTGTCCTCACATCAACTCTATGAGACAGGTAGTATTTCCCCCCATTTAATGGTTTGCAGCTTAGAATAGCTTTCCCAAGAGTGAGCCAGCAGAGCCTAGATTCTGATTCAGGTCTTCAGTGCAGCATTCACTCCCTTGCTCTTTTGCCTTCCTTAGGAGAAAGTGCCCCCCCTCACCCCACTTAAGTAGTCAGCGCTCTACTAAATTTTAATTTGTAGGCAAGACATGCATACTCCCCATGCCTCAATTTTCTCATCTGAAAAATAATGATAATAATTTCCCTATCCACAACTCAATAGTATCTTTGTTATTTTTATTTTTTTTAAGATTTTATTTATTTTATTTTTAGGGAGAGGAAGGGAGGGAGAAAGAGAGGGAGAGAAACATCCATGTGTGGTTGCCTTTAGAGCATCTCCTACTAGACCTGGCCCGCAACCCAGGCATGTGCCCTGACTAGGTTTCAGGCCAGGTCCCCAGTAGGTTCGCAGGCCAACGCTCAGTCCACTGAGCCACACCAGGCAGGGCATCCTTGTTCTTTCTTTTAAGACACAGATAAGTGTGTTTTAGGCCTATAGCAGTGGAGATTTTGCTGGCCAGGAATATTGAAGTAATATATATTTGGGATATATCCTCTTTATATTATGTGGTTAGCTGTAATATCTTCTGTGTTTTCCAGGTGTCCAGAGAAGTAAGACACTCAAGGCCATGTAAAAGTAACTAAAAAATTATCTAGAAAATAAGATCATTTTAGAATTTTTTTTCACCCTCATTAACATTTTCCTCTTTGCCAGGGCTTACTGGTTTGTGTCTCTATTGCAGTTCATTCAGTACTGTGCAGTTTCATATACAATATTATTAAGTTTAAAGTCTATAATTTTTTTAAAATATTTTTAATTTTTATTTATTTTTAGAGAGATGGGAAGGGAGGGAGAGAGGGAGAGAAACAGCAATGTATGGTTGCCTCTCACGTGGCCCTCACTAGGGACCTGGCCCGCAACCCAGGCATGTGCCCTGACGGGGAATTGAACCAGGACCCTCTGGTTCCCAGCCCGCGCTCAATACACTGAGCTACACCAGCCAGGGCTAAAGTCTATAACTTTTAAAAATTGATTGAAAGTATAGTTCTGGTTGCATATTTATCAAACTTACAAGTACTTGCTTGTGGCCGTAATTGCCACTCTGGCAAATTTTTGGTTTGTGTGTTTATGCAGGTGACTCTTGGAGACTACCGTTCGTTCTCTAGATATGAATTTTCCAGAGAAATGGAATTATCATTCGCTCTAAGAATGTCATTTGAAAATTCTATTTGAATAATCAGTTATCATTCTTTCCCCAATTATTAATGAGCTGTTAGCCCAAAATCCCTTAATGTCATAAGAATTATTTATAAACATCATGAAGATTTATTATAATCACACTTTTATAAAATAGCATTTTTAAATTATAATTTTTTAATTTACTTCACAAATATGCCCATTTACTAATATTTGTACATTTCTGCTTTACCTATTTGATAGGTCATCTGGAAGAAGGGTCTGTCTGCTTTTATTTTATTTTGAAAAATGTCATGCAGACCAGTTATACCAGCTGGTGGTGATCTTTCTTTAACTTTATTCAGAGCCTTATTTCTAGGAAATGTCTGACTTTTTGGTATCATGTGCTTCAAATTCAAAGAAACACCACCTGAGGACTTTCCGCTTCATGCCGCGGGGTTCACGGGGCTAGGTCGTGATGATGGGGGTGAGGGGTAGGGGTGGTGACCCAGCCGAAAACTCACCTGGACTCTTGGTGGCCCTGAGCATCCTGGGATGCCATTGTCTAGTTAGCCAGGGAGTAGTTGGGCAGGGTGTTTATCATACAGACGGGTCCTTAGAAAAATCAGCATTTTCTCAACTACAAGGTTGTTGGCTTTTAGGATTAATTAGTAGAGTTATTAATCCAAACAATTAAATTCTCTCCTAAGAGTACAGCTGTCTGATTAATTAGTCTATTAATTAATCAGGGGCTCCTCCAGATGTCTGTTGAGATACTGTCCCCTGAGCACGGCTGGGATGTGTTTTCCGACCATGAATTAATCCCTTTCACTTATACAACTTTACAGTAAAAGGAGGCTATTTATTAAGAGAGCTTGTTCTGAGTTTGCTGTGAGCAAAAATCTATTTGTAATTATTTCAGGTTATCCTTCTCACTCACGTATGTGACATACTTCTGTGTCATGAATTGATAACATCTGATAAAATCTTAATAGCTTTTCAGATGTGTTCCCTCTCACCGTCCTGGAAAGTGTACTTACAAAATTAAACATTGCAGCTGAAAAAGGAAGAGTCATCACATTCTACAGCATGATTTATTTATTTCAATAAAGCAAGGAAATTATACCGATATTTCTAGTCATATAAATTTCATGACCTCTTCCAGAGCCACTGTTTTTCTAAGAAAAAAACTTTTCATAACAAAACTGTTTTGCCGTGAGTCTTGCTTCAAACTCATGTGGGACTCTAAGTCCCCTGAACGATCTTTCTGTGACGATTCCTGGGAATCCCTGAGAAGTCTTGCCTGTGAGGTTAAGGTATGACTTCCTGGTCCAGGCGTGGCTGACCTACTCTGTCCCCTGGTCATCTAGATACTCCTGAGATAGAACCAACCTCTCTGTCCCTGCAGGCCGCCCTGCTTAGCCACTGCTCCTGCCGCGGAGCAGCCTTCCTCCTGCAGCCATACTGCGTGCCCCCTCCGCGGTGCCGGGCTCTCCGGCCCAGCCCCAGCCTTTGCCGCTGTGGAGCAGCAAAGGCAGCAAACCTTGCAGGGGGTTCCCTTTAAAGTTGGAAAGAGTGGTCCCCCCCACACACTTTTTTGTGGGCAATATAATATAGCAGAAAACAACATAGGTCTTTTCCCTTATAATAACTTTGTTAAATATATATTTTGGTTTAAATTTTGAATTACTTATATCCTTAAAACTATCCATAAATGAAATATGTATGGGATAAAATCCTATTTATCTTTCTGTCCACATGGTCACTTTTCTTATTCAGTCATTTGTGAAAATTCTTTCCCTTTTCTCACTTTTCTAAGATTAAAATGTGCTTTCTTGCAATTTTTTGTTTCTTGATATTTGTTTTTGCTTGTTTTTTACTTTTATTTATTTATTTGTATTAAATTTGTGAGGGTGATATTGGTTAATAAAATTCTATAGGTTCAAGTGTGCCATTCTATATTACCACCTCACACCTGTCAGAGTGGCGGTGGTCAACAAGGCAGGTGATAACAGGTATTGGGGAGAGTGTGGGTGGAAAGGACCCCTCATTCTCCACTGGCAGGAGTATAAACTGGTGCAGTCACTATGGAAAACAGTATGGTGGTGCCTCAAAAAATTAAGAATAGAGTTACCATATGACTTAGCAACAACATACATTTAAGAAGCAGAAAGACTTGGATTTGAAACATCCGTCCATCTGGTGTCTATATAGATTTACCCAAGGACAACGATGACGGTACTGACTTCACAGGGTAGCTATAAGCTGTTGCATTGGAAACACTGAATGTAATCCAGGCTCCTCATCAGAAACCCAACCCTTTTGTCCCCCGCAGAGTTAAGAACACCCTCTTCCGTAGATCAGACATGTGCGTTCATCCACCCTTCCACCCACCAGTACTTACTGTGCATCTA
Source organism: Micronycteris hirsuta (assembly GCA_004026765.1). Classification (NCBI taxonomy): domain Eukaryota; kingdom Metazoa; phylum Chordata; class Mammalia; order Chiroptera; family Phyllostomidae; genus Micronycteris; species Micronycteris hirsuta. The sequence goes on from PVJI01001887.1 coordinate 66,017, forward strand.
TTATGGGAAAACCAACCCTGTATGTCTAGAAGGTATGTCTCAGATATGCATAAAGGTGGGGAAGGGGACCAGGGAGAAAACACCCTGGGCCATGGCTGAGGCTGTGGACCCATGTGAGCTCACCAGCACGAACGTGGGGAGCAGACGTTTAAAGAGAGAGCAGAAGGAGAATTGTCAGTAGTGAGGGAGCGTGCTTAATGTAGTGAGAGGAGGGCCAAGAGAGGAATGACAGCCACAGCGAGCAGTGTCACAGAAGACACGGGAGCAGTTCCTAGAAGCAAGTGGGCCATGTGACATATGGTTCAAAGTGTCCCTCGGATAGGGCAGGGCTAGGATCGGTGACTTTCTTGGTGACAAAGAATGCCAAGTTGCTGTAAGTTGAGAAGTAAATAGAAAGGAGAGAATAATAGATATCTTGGAAGAAGCGTGACTTTGAAGGGAAGAAGGCAGTGAGGAGGCATAGCGTTAAGGCAGGTTCATTTTTTAAGATGGGGAAAACTGACCGTGTTGTTCTATTGTTGCAAATAGTTTTGCCTGTTAAAAAAATTAAAATAACCTGGTATTTTGACTAGTGAAATACTTTGGGGGGAAAAGAATCAATCCAAACACTTTTCCAAGAGCACTATTCTCTGATGGCTCAGTATTCAACTCCAATATTTCTTTCCTGAGTTAGAATTAAAAGCAAGAGAACCAGACGAATTGTCAGTTCATATTTTAGTCAGTTTCTTGTTGCAAGAGATTTGTAGAAAGGTGCACATCTTTGCCTGACTCTTGATAAAGCTGCAGATCCCATTACATACCTCAGATGGCCCTTGGCCATATCTTTTATTCATTTAAAGACCCTGTTTATATGTCTGTTATTGGATTGGCCTGACTCATGAGGCAACAGATGCTGAATGCAGAGTGTGGCTAGGGCTCAGGGGGATCCTTCCAGCGCCCCATCTCTGTCCATCGGCCTCTGCCTGTGTTTCACTGGAGCCTTCTTGTTTAGGCAGGAGAGCTGCTCCTATAGCCCGGAGCGGAAGTAAAGTGAGAAGGGGATTGTGGACCCTCTTCACAGTGTGGGCGCAACTGGTGCTCCATATACAGCCTCCTGGGTCCTTGAGAAGCCCCTTGACAATGAAAAAAGCTGTGGGAAGTGACTGTGCTTGGATGTTCCCTTTAGCGGGGGATGGACTGGAATGATTTTTGCAGCGAATCTCCCTAATCCCTCTTTCAGCGATCTCTGCTTTCACTCAAGCCCTGCTTCAGGAAGTTCATCGGGGAGTCAGCATGTTCCTGCACAGGAACTAGCCAAGAGCCTATAAGTTGACATGTCAAACTTCTCTCCTCTCCTCTTCCCTCCCTGCCCCTCTCCTCCCCCCTCCTGTCTTTTTAGCTTCAGACAAATTATCCCTTGATAGATAAAATAGGTAATTAAACAGAACTGAGAAATGACTAGCCTCCCATTTCCTTCTTCTTGGGGCAAGTTTCATTCGGAATTCCTCCTCTGCCATCTTCCTCCCCCCGCCCCCACCCCCCCATCCAGCCCAACGTGCTCCCTGCCCTCAGGTTTGTCTTTCTTTCTAATTTCAAAATGAGATGAATAAACAGATCTATTCTTGGAGTACCTCACTCTCCTCCACTTTCCCTCTCCTCGTTTAGAATCACATGTTTTGACATAATTTATCATGGGTTGTCACCCTTGATGATTAAAAAAGGCACTAATGAGACGAAGCTTGTCAAGACTTGATCGCAGGGTCTTTACGTTCTGTCAGTTGGTAATAGGACAACTTCGAGAGACTCGGAGGAAGCAGGAAGTGAGAACAAATTATGGATTCTGGTGGATGAGGGCAGAGGTGAGGTGAGGCTGCTTCCAATCAGAATTCCTTGAGGAGATCAAACACCATCACAGCAGTCTGTTCCTCACTGCGTGTTGGGAAAGCGCACCAAGCGATAGGAGTTGAATGCTAAGACTTAGAACAAGCTATCCGTGCGAGCAGAATTTTAAAAACATCAATGTGAGCTTTTGTTGCTGTGATTGGGACTGGACCATGAAGAGAGTTTGATTTGTGTGGCAAACATACCATGAGAGACTCACAGAGCGATGAACCTTCCATCAGTTTCGCGTGGAATGCACAAGCTGACCCCGACAAGAGCCCGCCCGCCTGTACGTGCTTGTCCAACGGGACTCCTTGGCTGAGAGCCATCTCTCATTCTGGACCGGCGTGGCCTGGCTTGCAAGTCGGTGGCAGTTTATAAGGAAATGAGTATACAAACACGAATCACAGAAGCCATCAGGTTTCTGCCTATGAATTGAACTCACAATACAGTACAGACACCGAGCACCATTGGAATTTTTCTGCTGGTCTGCCTGCAGACACTCAGATATTTGGAAAATCTGGTTACTTTTATATGCAGAAGTTTTATAACTTGTCTAAGAACTTATTTTAGTACAAGCTTTGTATTTAACTGAGACTTGTGATTTACTATTATTATTCTTTTAAAATTGTACATGGGGATGTTTAATATTGCTTTAGAGACTTGGAACTTCAGTAGACACACTCTTCGCGATCTTTCACAAGTGGGCACTTGTCCACATTGTATGAACATGAACATAGACTATCGTCCTCTCTTCTGGCCATGAGTCTGAATGCTTGTTAGGGAGACACAAAATAAGAGAAAAGATAATTAAGTGAAAGCATTATTTTTGACTCACATTACTGTTATTCTTGTCTCTTATGGCACTACAGGGTTAATCACAGTATGTTTTTGGTCAGCTGATTGATTTGATGCAGCCAGCTTCACCGTGAATGTGATTATGCATTTCCGTATTTTCATGAAGAAGCAGCTGCCAGGAGGAAGTCTTCATATTTTATGAAAACTATCTCGGCCCATTGGCTCCTTCACTTGAATTAGCACTCAATTATCCTAAAGGAAGGGGCTTAAGGCTCGGCGGAGATAACCTCCAGTCTCGTTAGCACGGCAGCAGCTGCCTGAATTTGTTCCCACCAAATTGCAGCAACTCATTTTATTTCATTTGTGCTGACGCTTTAAAAAGGCACGAGTGTATTTTACATTTTTCAAATGTCTTCACACAGATTGAGAGCTACATAGTAGCCTCAAAACTGGTAAAATCTCTCCCTGAGAAAATATCTTTTATTCCCGTTTGAGAATGGACAGGGTACAGACTGCATGCTCATTTTTTTTTCTTGCTGTGAAAGTGCATCATATTTGACTTAATGTTTTACTTTGGAACAGAACTACTGGACTGGAAGGATGACAGGGCTAAGTCGATGCCTTTAATTCTGGAGTTTTCATTTTCTAATAACCTATTTGTTTAATGACACGTGGAGATACAGGTTCCCCCCGCCCTAACAAAGTAGAGTGTTCCTATGAAACTTTTATAAGCTGAAATGACATTAAATGAAGCAATGATCTCAGCATACATCTTGCTAAAGGGTACACAAAATAAGTCTAGATGAAGCTCAGATGCTTACAGACAAGTTTAAACCTCTGGGGCTTAATGCTGAGTGTGGTTCCCACGGGAGGAGCTTGGTGGGGCCACTCTTGCTGCTGGGGTGCCTCTCATCACAGACAGCTACTGCAAAACCAATGCCAGATGCTAGTTTCACTTTTTGCTTTTCTTCCATAAAAGCAAAAATCCTCTTAGGATTCCTTTTGGTTACCAAAAACAAGTACTAATGTAGGTCTTTCATCAAAGCAAAGTGACCGAAAGAAAACTTTTAAAAGGTGGGGGATACCTGTAGTAAGTTAGGTCCTGTTTCAGAAGTATGGGTCTCCCGTGTCAGAAAGTATCTTTGCAGAAACTAACATAACCACAAAAAGTTTTCACCCAATAGAATAAGAGTAGCTCCAAAATAAGGGAATTAAGAATGGAGAGAATTATTCAGGCCAAGGGTACTGAAACGAAATGGTGTGGGGTGCAGAAGGTGGGGGCTCTGACACACGCAGTTCACTGGAATTCGTGGGGAAGGGGCTGCATTGTTTGAAGTTGATAAGCACCAATGAGAACGGGTGTCACAGAAAAACAGTTTCTTAGTATGAAACACATTATGTATGGCGCTATAATTTTAAAGCCAGGTAAAGGTACGACAAAATTGAAAAGATAAAACTTAAAGTTCAGGATTCTCATTCTTTAAAGAAGAAGCTGATCTTAGGGTTCTTCTTGGGGGACTACATCAGATATGTTAACTGCAGTTATTTCCAGGTGATTACAACAGACATTAAATTGAGTTTCAGGAAGGGAAAGATCTCAGGTGATTTCTAAAACAGTCTATTGTCAGCATGATTCTAGGCCTCTGATATATTACCCAGGCAAATGGAATATTTCTAGTGCTCTATACAGTAATTTTTGTGTGTATAGACATGCATTATATAGATAGATATTAATCTGGGTTTCTATTGACATACAGAGATATTGTTCATTAGATTTCTAATTTTGTCTTGTCTTTTTTTTTTTTTCATGAGACTCAGGCATTCTCAGAAGGCAATTCTTACTTACTTTACTTATTTTTAATTTTTTATTGCATTTTTTCCATTACCATTTCTTACTTTAAAACTACAGGAGTCAATGTCAAGATCTCACAGTGATATTTGCACTTCTATGTTCATTGCAGCATTATTCATAATTGCCATGATATGGAAGTAACTTAAATGTCTATTGTGGTCGAATGGGTAAACAAAATGTGCTTTATGTACACACTGGGATATTATCGAGCCTTGAAAAAGGAAATCCTGCAATGGGTTATTGTGTGGATGAACTTGGAGGACATTATGCTAAATAAAATAAGCCAATCACAGAAAGAGAAGCACTGCACAATTTTACTTCCATGTAGTATCACAAACAGTCAAAGTCATAGAGGCAGAGAATAGAACGGCGGTTGATGGAGCCCGAGTGAGGAGGAAATGGCAAGATGAGGAAGTTCAGGACGTCCGTTGTACAACTTTGTGACTATAGTTAATACAGTTTTGCACACTAAACGTTTTGGTAAAAAAGTAGCTCTCATGATAAATGTTCTTATTACAATTTAAAAAAGAAAAAACTGAAGGCATCAGCATTCCAAATTTGCTCCGTTACAAACTAACAATCATAGGTGGAGCGGGGAGAGCGGAACCCTGTCTATTAGCGTTTTCATCTCATACCCTGCTCTGCCCGCCCTGCCCTGGGATCTGATGTCCACACTGCATTCTGGTCCTTAGCTATGTTGATGTGCAACGAGGACATGTGACTTGCTGTGTCACAAAACTAGTTATGTGTAAAGCCAGGTTTGAGATTCAGGCTTCCAATTTGCTGACCAGTATCTTTCCACTAAGTTGTTAAACAAGATTTTGGGAAAATTGACATTAAGCATATTTATGAATGTAGGAAACCCATTTGATAAGAACTCTACGTTGCTGAGAGAAGAAGGTTTAGATTGTCTCATTTTTATTTAAAAATTGAAAGCTGGGCAGGATGGATTCAGTGTCTAGCTTTCATTGATACCATTCCCTAGTAATTTTTCTAAAAGCCATTGTATGCTAGCATATCAGGCTGCATGTATATTTTTAGACTTTAATTCCCCATAGAGGCTGGATTAAAACTTTTACTGGATTTACACTTTTAAATTTAATAACTCCGGCTTTTAATCTGGGATATAGGTTTAATGCTATTAGAAAACAATGTTTTGTTTGTAACATGTAGAGGGATGACTGGAAAAATTTTAGATTTAACAAAACCACCAAAGTGAATTATACTGGACAGACAAGATCACTTTTTCATTTAATATTTAATATGTACTATCTGGCTTTTTACTAAATGATGCTTAAATGTCAGCATCTCAAATTTATAGCCTGAATTAGTACTTCGATCAGTGAAAAATATCATTTTTAACACTACCTTTAATTTTTCTTACTGTAAAGACCTGGCAGTTGCTGATAGATACTGTTTAAAAGACAATAAATGTGTTCTGCATTTGGTATGATATTAGGAGGAAACTATGCCCTTTTCCCCTACCACACACATCTGAGCCAGGAGACAGTTTCCCTGGAGAGTGCTATGTAATTACAAAGTCATTTCAAGAGGGAGGAAACCCATCGGCAGATTTGGGGAGTTTTGAAACACACAGGCAATATTAGGTGGGGATCCTATTTCAATTCTGGTTTTCAAGAAGGGAACTAGTTTTGGCTCCTCTTTTCTTGAAGTGCCCAGAATCCTTTGCCCAGCTTGGTTGGAAGAGTTCTTTTGCTCCTCTGACACATTGGCTTAATCAAGTTTCAGCATCATGGGATTTGTGAACCGAGGTTGGCAAAATTACCATAGGTCTCCCAGAACACCTCCTGTCCACGTGTTCCCGTCCATGTGTTCCTGTCCACGTGTTCCCGTCCATGTGTTCCTGTCCACGTGTTCCCATCCATGTGTTCCTGCCCACGTGTTCCCATCTGTGTGTTCCTGTCCACGTGTTCCCATCTGTGTGTTCCTGTCCACGTGTTCCCATCCATGTGTTCCTGTCCACGTGTTCCCATCCATGTGTTCCTGTCCACGTGTTCCCGTCCATGTGTTCCTGCCCACGTGTTCCCATCTGTGTGTTCCTGTCCACGTGTTCCCGTCTGTGTGTTCCTGTCCACATGTTCCCGTCCATGTGTTCCTGTCCACGTGTGCTGACAGGAGGAAAACTCTGGGCTGTCCCTTATCAGCTAACAGGAGCATGGAGAGTTATTTTTAAAAGTTAAAAAAAATTTGTTTTTTAATTAAAAAAATTTTTTTAATTAAAAAAAAAAGATAGTGTGGAACTTAAAATGTTTTCCAGAACTTCTAAAACTCTAAATTGTGCCAAGAGATTTATATCTTATGTGAGATAATCAGTTCTTGACCACTAAAATATGATCTGGTAGCATTTCCACACCTAAAATTTCTCTAACACTATCTGTGCGTCACTTTCAGTGCTAGGTCAATGTCATACTCGTGGCTATTTTTAGTAGCATTTTAATTTGTACATACTGCATTGGTTGGAATGGATGGTGAAGAATCTATCAGTAATCTTTGTGGTTTTAATCTTATTCTGTAAGCTGAAGAATCATGTAAGATACTTAAATATAAATATCTTTCTAGTTTTTTAAATAAAGCAACTTATCAAAATAGGGTGGAAAGAGTGATTTTTAAAAAAATATTGACCCATTAAATAATCTATAGAAATTCCTCAAAAATCTACCATTTACTTCTTTATGTGTTCTGAAATTCAGCAGAACTTACGCTAATTAGATTGCAATGTTTTACAAATTTATCATACAGTTATCCAAGATGAAGTGACAAGTCAAATCCAAAAGATTGAAAAAAAAAAATTAACCATCAGGATTGTATCTGGTTCTGGGCGGTATACTTTCAAAATACAAAACCTGCTCTTTTGAGCAGAGGAACCAAAATAGCAAAGGGAATAAAACTGTTTCCATGAGGGGTATTTGCAGAAAAGTGTTTATTGTAGAGAAGTCTCCATAGATCTAAGGCTTCGTTGCCACATGGTATGTACAGAGCAAATATTTGTTGAATGCATTAGATAGGTTCTGTTTGACGCCATAGATAGAAGTAGGACCCATTCCGTTCAATAGCAGGAAGAACTTTCTGCCTTCCAGCTGTGCAAAGGAGGAAGGGCATCCCTCGGGTGAGTCTGCGACCAGCACAGACCGGTGGCCGTTCGGAGAGGGCGCTGAGGAGAGGACTCCAGGAATGCACAGGAGGTGGAGTCAGGTGACTCCGTGGCCCTTTTTGATTCTGACATGCTGTAAAGTGATTGTTTATTTGTTTTTCTTGCATTCCTACTCAATTTCCTCATTCTGTTTTGACAAATGTTGAAGTTTTAATAGCGCCCTTGGACTTATTAAACAAAGTAAAAAAGGCTGTGAGATAAGGCGAGCCAGATGGCCCAGGCTGGGTCCTCCCTCACATACTCCGTTGCGTGCAGCACAGGGAGCGTATGTCTCTGCTGCGTTTTAGATGTTAGAATGCTTTTGTTAAGTCTGATGGAGTTTTGAAGGTTTTTTTGAAAACAGAAAGCACTTACTTTTTAAAGGATGCGTGTTTTCTTATATGAGATTGGTAAGAGCTACCTTTAGAAGCTATTCTTTTATAACTCCCTTGCTGTGGGTTTAACTGTAACCCTCCCTAAAATTCATAGGCAGAAGTCCTAACCCACAGTACCTGTAAGTGTGGCCTTAGAGACAGGGTCATTACACAAGTATCATGTTAAAGTGAGGTCATCATGTTGGGCCCTAATCCCAGATGTCCTTATAAAAAAGAGAAATTTGGAGACAGGTAGGCATACAGGGAGAACGCCACGTGAACCTGAAGACAGGATCTGTAAGCCACGGAGAGAAGCCTGGGACAGATTATTTCCTCAGAGCCTGCAGAAGCAACCAACCCTGTCAACGCCTGGACTGGGTCTTCTAGCCTCCAGAACTGTGAGACGATAAATTAATGTCGATTGGGCCACTCAGTTTCTGCTGCTTTGTTTTGGCAGTTCTAGTAAACTAATCCACTCCCCATCACTTCGCATCTTCGCTGGATTGCTAAAAGGAGAAAAACTGAGGAGATGAGAGAAAAACGTGGCCTCATCTAAAGCATTTATTCCTTAGATACACCTGGATTTAATTTTCTTAACAGTCCAGTTCAAATCGATACAACTTGTAGCTGTTGCTGCTTTCATTAACCAGTTGGGAAGATTGCCACCGACAACGCATGGAGATCCCATATTACGCTGTGTGCTGTGCTCTGCAAACGATGAACATAATTTTCTCACTTATGAGGTACTTTCCATGCTGGGCACACACCTCTTGTTACACATCTTACATTGTGCGTGTTCGGGTTTTAATTTACATTTAAATGTGAGGAATATTTGGGCTGGCTGATAACACCCAGTGAAGGGAAGGAAATGGGTAATTTACCTGAAGCATTTAGTCTGTTGCAACTTCCATTATTGCTAGCTGATCAACCCCGCTGGAGTGAAAATAGGAGAAACAAGTGCCCCCTTTAAACAGAGACCTTATTGTAGACATGCCCGGCTTTGGTGCCACGACCACACTCCAGAGAGCAGTGTCGTGTGGGCAATGCTGTGTGTGAGCTGCGCCCCAGGGAGGTGATTCTTCAGCGGTCTCTTCCCACCACCATCTGCTACACAGTATATTTCCTGCAAAACTGTGTTCAAGCGTGCAATTGAAATTTGCATCATTTCCAGTGGTTTACTATGAGTAAGATGTTTGTTGGACCTGTCTGCGAAATTCAAATCACCTGCCAGTCTTTTTAATCGGACCTTCTCACACTCACTGAGAACGTCATGGCCAGCCAGTCGTATCCGAATGACCCAGGGTTCTTGAGTCGGTCATTCTGGTGAGGGTTTGGCCTTCCTTTCCTTATTGTTGCAGGTTTGATCAGGATTCGGGGTTGGGCCCAGAGGGTGGCCTGGGGTGGGTGTGCTACCAGACAGAGTTTGAGGCAGAAAGGGCCAACAGGGTCCATAAGAGCCAGAGTTCTTTATGAGAAGTTGAGAAGCCTGGCTCTGGAGCTTCTAGACACACAGTCTCGGGTGGAAAGTGCAAGAGAGGAATCCGAGGAGAGACTGAGAACTGGTGAAGGTGGGGGACCTGGCCAGAAGGATCACTGTATGTCGCAAGTTCAAAGTCTCACAGAGCAAGGGTGGTTTTGGTTTAGCTGGCTGGACTGTCACCTAGCTGCTGACCCAGAGTTAGGTCAAGTGCCCATATCTGACCATTATGTGGAGGTCACATGGTGTCTGTGTGGTGACTTATGGCTGGGCTGTGGGTCTGGTGCCATTCTGGGACCTGTCGGCCCCAAACACAGCGTCCCGATCAGCGCAATTTCTACCACTGCTGGAGGGTTAGTTATAATTAGGTTATCATGGCCATATATTTTCTCTGATTAAAAAAGTCCTTAATTTCATTGATGCTTCTCAAGAACTAAGTTTACACTTTATTACTTGGCATGGAAATCCTTAGTTATCTGGCCTCAAATTACTTTCCTAACCTTCTCTTCTGTAAGTATTCTCTTTCAACCCCTACTACCTGGAATTGCTCTCTCTGAATTTCTTTGCCTTTAAAATCCTGAACCTCTTTTTATGGGAAATGTAGTAGGAACAATGCTAGACTTGGCCTCAAAAAAATGGTGGGGAGCAGAGGATGCTGTGTGATAATGGATAAGTTACTGTTCCACTCTGAGCCATTGTTTCATTACAAAATATGCAAAGGTACATCATGTTGTCTAAGTTCCTTTCTTCCTTTTGTGCTTGCTGTGTGGCTGAGCTGGGGACAGGACTCAGTCCTCCAACTCTGTTGTCTTTATTCTGAAGTCACTGTGTCTGGAGTCTCAATTTTTATTGAAAGTTCTTTATGATTATATCTCAGAGAGGCCCTTGTCCCCTAACCTGCTCCCCACTTTCGTGCATGTCTTAAAGTGGCAGTGCAGTGCAGTGTGCAGTCAATGGGTCCTTGTCCGGTGAACTTCTTTCCTTCCTTATTGAGCCCTCTGAGACTCTTAAATGCCTTCTCAGAGCCTGGGTTGCTGGTACATGAGTCTGATCCACCGTCAAACTTCTGAACGCCTGGTTGGCCAGCACAGCCTTCGGGCCCTTCCCTCATCTCTCACCTGGGGCTGATTCTGCTCCACCCTGGCCGCTGTACCGCTGCACCCCCAATGACTGAAAAGGATTCCTGGGAAAAGCAAGTTTTCCAATTCATTGGCCTTTGGAATTGGTTTGTAATTTATAAACTCAACTTAGAACATAATGATGTCATTTCCATCTTCACAAATGTGGCGTCCTCTCGGGTCTACGCTGCAGAGATAGTTTTATGAAATGAAATTGCTCCGTGGCACTTTAAATGGGATTTGCTGCCTCAGCTATGTGGCAGTGTCTGTTCTGGAAGCTAACTGAAATTTGCTCTGGCAGAGGCTGGCAACAAATGCTGGGTTCCATTAGTTTATGGGGCTCACTTTCTCCACTGTCGCATATAAAACTTGTTACAACTGGCCTGGATTCTAGGGAGCAGTACAGGGCTAGGAGACAGGGAATTTGGCCACTGCCTTCCATGTAGCACATAGTTTGGTGGCATTCCAGCTCTGTCTGTGACACGCATGTGCCTTGTACAATAATAATACACGTGTCCCATAACTACCACACAAATTCGTTGACACAGATTGAATGTGACAGTATTTAAAAGACAAAAACTTACTTGGCAGATGAGTCATTTAATTTTTCATATTGAAGTTATCATTGTATCCAAATTCACTTAGTCTTTTGTTCAACATTTATTGTCTAATAATAATGGTTAAGTTTTATTGAATGCTTAGACTATGCCAGAACACTCTACTTTTTTATGTTTTCACTTATTTAATCTTCACAGGAGCTCTATCATCTCTGTTTTATAGGTGAGGAAACAGATAAAACCAAGGCAAAGGTTAAGTGAGTTCCTCAGCACTTGGCCAGTGCTTTGACTGCTGGGCACTGGGCTGGATATCAGGAACACACAGCTCAGTAACATACAGACGGAAGCACAGGGACATTGAAGTCTCATTGGAGGGAGGACAAGAATAGAGAAGGTAACTGGCCTCTATTTAGACCTAAAGATGGAGAAACACCTCAGTGCTGGGGGAGCCCAGTGGACAGACAGTTGCTAGCACTTTAGACCAAACGGTGGAGCCGTGAGGGCTGATCCTGAACCTTGGAAGGAGGTGGGCGAATGGGAACCTGGAGCATACACTGGGCAGCTGGCGTGGAAACTGGCTGGACCTGCAAGAGTGCTCTGGAGCCAGTGGTTAAGATCTCAGAGGTCAAGGTAAAGCAAGGCATCAGGGACTAAACAGACAGAGCAAGGTGAGGTCAGAAACTCAGGGAGACTGTCCATCCCGAAGAGCCATATGTGAGGAGACAGGGAGCACCCTTAACACCCAGGCCTTAATGGGAGCCCATTACTTTAGTCAACCTGCAGAGACTTCCGTTTCTGCTGCACCGACTGCTGTCCTGGCCAACGTGAGGCACACCCCTCAGGGCACCTGGCCACCCCCCCAGGGCACCTGGTCAGAAAGGACATTCAGAGAAACCATCCACACTTGTTCTCTTGAGCATCCCATATCTCAGTAAGTCATTTGAGCAACACAACAGCAGCTTATGGGATCTGTCTCTTCAAAGTATTGTCTTCCGCCCTGGCTGGTGTAGCTCAGTGAATTGAGCGTGGGGTGCGAACCAAAGGGTCGCCGGTTCGATTCCCAGTCAAGGCACATGCCTGGGTTGTGGGCCAGGTCCCCAGTGAGGGCCATGTGAGAGGCAACCGCACATTGATGTTTCACTCCCTCTCTGTCTCCCGCCCTTCCCCTCTCTCTAAAATAAATAAAATCTTAAAAAAAACAAGTATTGTCTTCCTTTGGTATATTCCAACAGTTCACCAGTGTTTTCAAATTACTTCATCTTTTAAGGAGAACGTGTCTCTAACTAGGAAATTGGAAGTCTGCAAAAACTTAATAAAATGGGAAATATACTTTCAAACCATTCAAAAATAACATCTTCTCATTTTTATTTCAATTTGTGAAATAGGATTTAAAATGAATAAATAATAGAGGAATCTGCCCTTGAAATGAATTAGGTACATAAGTGAACACTGCATTTACATCTGAACTTCCCAGTAGCCAAGGTAAAAAGGGAAATGCACTTGGTTGTTTAGTTTTATATATCCTAAGTATAGCTGGTTGCAAGAGTGTGTGGACCATAGTCATTGTTATCCTGTACCTAGGGAGGCAATCACAGAGCACAGGCTGCCCAAGGAGGGAGGCTGCCCTCTAGTGGTGGTTACCCCTAAACAGCTGACACCTGGTCCCTGGGATTCTAGGAGCCCCTGTAGGCTTGTGACTGATGGAGTCCTTACAGAAGGGCTGGTGGAGTCCTAGTAGGCTGTGTAGCTTCCAGCTTCCGCAATTCTCTTCTGGTTACTGACCTCATGACACATGATTACCATTTGTGTTGGTATGGATTCTATGGGAAGTCTAATGTGTTTAATTGAAATCAGTTGAATGTTGGTGTTTCCTGCTTGGAACCGCATGCAACCCTTGCTGAAAAGAGCAATGACAACTGAGCCCTCCCTCCATTGGAGGCAACACCATGGACCTCATCTCCTTTTCACTACAGTGCTTCCCTCCTCTGTCCACGCCTTCCCCTGCTCCAGTCCAGCAGTGGACCCTGTTCTGCAGAGATAACTGCTCCTCTCTCCCGGACCTCTCACAGCTTGCCTGCGGGCTGGGAATGCCTCACAAGTTCTAGCTCAGCCTGATGCCTGGAGGACGCCCCTGGCCAGCTGGCCTAGATCTGAGCTCTGCTCCCAGAAAAAAGACCATAAGTCACAGGGTTCGATTTGCTCTTTTATTCCTGTATTTACTGCGCCCCAATTAAAGGCAAAGTGTTTACTGTCCACCAGCCAGGAATTCATGGCAGTGGGGGAGGAGACACCGACTCAATTCCTTCTGCTCCAAGACAAGTGTTCACGGCTGTAAGAGCCCTCAGGTAAATTACAGAGCGAGAAAACACTTACAGAAGGCTTCACGAAGGAGGCCCTGGTGCCTCAGCAGGTGAGCGCACTTTCTCCCTAGGGTGCTGGGAATGGGCAACAGGTGAGCTAAACCACCATCCTGCCCCGCCTCGCCTCAGCACTCTGCCCGAGGAGGGGCCGCTGGCTCGCAGGTTACTGGCCTACTCCGCCACCTCTGTGTCACTTCCCATGTGTGTCCTGCCGTGATGACGGTAAGAACACTGTCTTAAGGAGGGGTTGGATTTGGACATTGGGGTCGTCTGTTTTTAAGGGGAGTTCCAAGAGAGACAATGTTCGAAGGAGGAACCATGAATATTCCCGTGTTCGTGGATGTGAGTGTGAGCGTGAGTGAGTGTGAGTGTGGAGGGAGCAATAGGCAGTAAGGCCACAGGAAGGGCTGGAGCATCATCACACAGGGTCTTAGCACTCCAGGCTGATGAGCTTGAACTTTATTTTGAAGTCCAGGTAGTAGGTGAAGGTTTATGCATAGTGAAGCAATATAATCTGAGTAATGTTTCTTAGATAGCTACTTATATTCACTTCTTGGGTTTAAAGTGTAGAGAGGCTGGAATGAGAAGTCCTAGAGGGAGGCTTTGAAATTTTATATGTAAGAAACAGTGAAACATGAACTAAAATAGTTACTGACATCACGAGGTTGGATAGATGCAGGAGATACTTTGTAGAGACTGTCACTGGAACTTGACTTCTGGTTGGATAGAAGGCAGTGTGTGAGTTGAGGGTGCAGGTGGGCACAAGGGAAGGCCAATGTGGGGGACAGTGCGGGGCCTTGCGCCTGGTTATTGGTGATGCCGATGGTTGCAGACACTCTCAGGTTTCCAGGCGACAACCACCTTCCCCCAGCCCTGCAGTCCCTTTTTTCTTGCAGACACAAAGTTATTCCTCATCCCAAGGAATAACCCTTGATTGATGTGAGCCAGTCACGGTCATTCATGTCTCTTCTAGTGCATGATCTCAGAGTAGATGTGTGACCCAGGTCAGGCCAACGAGCCAAACCAAAGAAGGGGTGGGAGGCTCTCTGATGGATCACGACAGCTGTGGAGCTGGCCTCTTGCTCCCTCTCTCCTCCCTTCTTTACTGTTTCCCACAAATGCTGTCCTGGGGCAGTGGAGCATCTTTGGGCCACTGTAGCAGGGAGATGACCACGCAACCACACCTTTGGCTCAAGAGACGAAAATGAATAAAGTCACTTGGTCCCTGTCTGGCCTGGCTGAATTAGCCGCCCAGGGTTGTGAGATGCAGTTTATAAGCAGGGCAACTGTAGTAAATGTCACACTGGCTTTGTAAGAGGTGTTTGTCCTGCCTCCTTCCCCAATACAGGAAGGACTAGCGTAGATGGAGCAATCTGATATTACTTTGCTATTTCCACGATTTATTTTTCTGTTCAAACATTTTCATTGAAGAAAACAATATAACTCAGAAGATGCTTGCAACAAATCTTCCTAAAAACGCAATCTATTGTGGAAAAATAAGCTTTTTCTCATTGTAACTCTGACCGCATTATGCCTTGTGTAAATGAAAACTTGAGATCTAAAAGGACCATTCAATTTAAGTAAGATTGAACACATTAGAGACATGAAGAATTGGTCAGTGATAGATGCTAGTTAAGATGTTTCCATTAGACTGAAATATAACTGAGGGCCTATATATTTGTTTTTGTTGTATTTATTTTCTGGGTACATTTATTTTACATTCCAACCTTTTGTAATTCTGAAATCGAAGGGAGAAAAGGACCTAAAAACCTCCAGTTAAGCTTACAGCAAATCAGAAAGTGGAGCAGGGCCAGCAGGCTGATGACCTGGCACACTGAGGTAATGCACACCCACCCCCGCCCTCTGCCTCCCCAGGGGCTGTGGAAGTTCCCCAGAAACAGGGTCCTCAGGAGCCAGGCTATCTGCCTGGAGCATCCGTTTTGCTTAGTGTAAAGTTGTTAAAAACATCGCTTTTGTGTGAAAACAAACAGGAATAGATTATAGAGAGAATGCAAGAAGTGCTTGATTTTTTAAAATTGCAAAAAAAAAGTATTTTTGTATTAAAAAGTGTCTGTATTGGACAGTTGTCTTTTGACTCCACACCCTGGGGGTTGCTGGGGGTGGGGGGAGGGGAGTTGCAGTTAAAATCATGTAGTGAGACCGAGAGAAATGGCAATTTTTATTCCAGACCAGGCATTTCATTGGTGTGCATGTTCTGTGGGGTGCATGGAGGGTCCACCGGAACACTGGTGAGTATTCACACGAATATCCCATCCCTGCGAAGGTCTCAGGGTTGTAGAATCAATCTGCTTGTGTTTTGTGGCGAATACAGATGTGATGTCCCCAGTGTCTGGGCTTTTAGTCATCATGATAAATGCTGCTGCCTTCATTTTTATGCTTTCATAGGTTAGAATCACTCAGTATTAAAGCTAAAAGAGACTTGTAGCTCATACACTGTCTACAGAATTCGGTCTGAACCTGAAATAACCAAAATTATTAGGTGTCACTTAACTTAGTTATCAAGTCTTTTAGCATATATTCATTAATTTAATAAATTAACTATTTATTAGGCTAAGAATCTGGTTTTTCTAACTCCCAGTCTTATTTCTTTTGAGAAAAACAGAAGTAGAGATATAGGGAAATGTTAACACCCAGAAACAGTCTTAACTAATTGGAGTTTCTTCACTGTTGCTTCATACCTGCAGCTTTATTCCAAACCTCAGCAAACTGCAGCCCACTCGTACGACTGTTTTTTTATATAGCTCAGAAATAAAATATTTATTAAGTATTGTTTATAAAATAATAACAAAAATCAGCATATGGCAAAGGTCATGTGTGGCCCTCAAAATCTAAAATATTTACTATCTGGTTCTTTACAGAAGTTTGCGGACCCCTAATTCACAGTGGCTGACTATGTTAAGTCCAAATCCAGTCACTGCCTTGCTAACAGACCCCACTTCAGTTTCAGGCAACAGCATGCTCAGCTTCAGATAGCAGGTCCCAGTGATCTGCATCAGTCTGGACAATCCCATTCATAAGCCTCAGCCTGTTTTCAGTTAGGAGCAGTCAATGACCGCGTGACCTTAGTTCTGACCTTTGAGGCCTAAGTGAAAGTCTTCTATTTGGGGGGAATGTGGAATAGTTTGGGAAAGCTTCTCTGATATAGTCATTTGGCAGCACCTATCTCACTTCTTTGAATGTGATTTGATGGCTGGAGTTGCAGCAGCTCTCTTGCCCCCATGAGGGGATGACCAAGAAGATTGCAGTGTCATTGGCCTTGATGTTATTGAACCAACATCAGCAACCATTTATCTCATAATGTCTTGCCATATGAAAAAAAATTAAACTCGGGTTTATTAAATTTAGGATATATTTTCTCATCTACCAGGAGTTACTGGACTTTTATTGATCTGTGTTTTTATTCATCATTGCACCACCTCCTTATTACTTATTCTGACATAGATTTAGCCTTTGTAATTAGCGTTAATTTTATGCATTTTAGATATGCAATATAACTTTGGAAAATTACCCTTTCAGTTTTCAGAAATTTTAAAGTGGGAATAGTGATAGTACCTACCTCATAAGGTCTTTGGGGATTAAAAATTAATTCTTGGGAAACTCAGTATAACTAGCACTCCAGGATGTGAGTTGTGTTGCTGCTGTTTTGTTATTATAATTCTCCTGCTCTTCTTCCTCCTCTTCTTTCTTCCTCTTTAATAAGAATAAGCATTTTAGTTATGATTGGAACCCAAGCCCTTTACTAATGGTACGAAGGCAATGACCTTGGAAACATCAGGAAATATTTACCTATGGAAGAGAGATTTTAAGTTTAATATTGGAAATAACCTGCAGATTCCTCATTCTTGGTGCAAATTTAATTTGAATCAGTATCAGACAGATCTGGAGTACAAAAGACAGCAGAGGAAGTGTTTTCTTTCAGTTGTCAAGTTATCTGGGTAGACTGTATACAAATAATTAGGAAAGTACCTCATGACCAGCTGAAGGTCTTTGTTTCTGCTTAATGCAGTTTGAGGGTTTTCAAAGATCAAGGTGTCATGTCACCTGAGTGATACACGTTTGTGTAGGAAATTTTTATTATACCAATTTATATTCTCATAAAAAACTCTTGGGGTTTTGACAGGGAAGAGCATCTATTTAGTAAAATTAGGAACAGGGGGAAAAAAGTGCCTCTATCTAAAATGATGCTTCAAAAGGAGGAATATTTCTATTGCAATAAATTATTTTTTGATTGCCTCTATACCTCTTCCTGCTCCATCTCCCCATTCTGAATGGCATCATTAAACAGTGCCCGATGTGAATATTAATGCGAGTCAGGAGAAGTCTGCCAGTCATACACTGTGCATTCAAATGTTGGCTTTACATAATTATCCTTCCTTTTCCCTGTGTTCTTTATGGTGCCCAGTCTAGATTTTGCAGTACTATCTAGTAAATCGGCAGTGAAAATGTCTTTGTATTTGGATGACAGCCTACAGCATTGCCAGTTTCACACCTAGATGAAGTTTGGCTCAAAAGGGAGCGTGCTATTGGCAAAATGACATTTTATCAGAGTTTTAAAGACACTATTCACATTCCACTGATGTTTTACTTTTTTTGGACGGTTGTTTCCTGGCCCCAGATTATTGTTCTATACATGTGATATGTGCAGGAAGGTTAATAACATCAGCCGCCATACCCCAGTGCCTAGGGTTTGTTCAACACAGTCACCGAATAAATGAAAGGCCTAGTAAATATTTCAGTCCACAAAAAAGTGTGATTTCTCATAAATGAAAATATTATTGTGGGGCAGTCAGTATTGCTGACAGATTTGCTTGTTTGTTTCCCAAATGTTGATGAAGTTTCTTTAATCTGCTCACAAGCTTCAGGTGAGGGAGAATGAGGCTGCAAACAGGAGGAGATTTTAAGCGAGCTTCTCGCTCCTTTAAATGAATTTAATACGTCGGTATGAATGATTCACAACTAAACATTCTTTTAAGAACTTAAGAATCACATCTATAGACCATTATTGACCATTTTCAAGGATTTATGTGGGAAAATGATAATTTCTAAAATTCTATGGCTTGTCAAGTGTGGCCCTGACTTTTAAAAATAGTAAACGTAATGCCCATTGCAGCTCAGTATAAGAAAGTTTCTTAAATATACTTTGAGAATTTATTTTTAAAAAAGAAGCAGATAAGCAGAAGCCACTATGGATTTGCTAAGATTATTTGCTTTGAAGGTAGGATTACGGGGGTGCTAGTGAGGGGGAGGTCAGTCCAGTCCTTCTGGATTTCAAAAGGTATTTGTCAAAGGGTCTTCTGATGTACTCCTAGAAAACAGAGAAATTTTGTCTAACTCAGTAATTTTCAAAGATTCATTTGAACACAAAGAAATTCTTTTTTTCAAACAAAAGGTCCTGCAGAAATGTAATAGGCCAAAAAAAAAAAAAAAAAAGAATTAGAAAACAGAAAGACAGTGTTGACTTCGGAATGGGAGAGATTCCCTTTGCTCCCTCACCCCCCACCCCTGCAGCCCAAGGAGCTCCTAACTCTCATTGGAGAGCAGACAGGACGCCCCCGACCTCTGTGATAACGTCTTCGGCTGGGTTCATGATGGACTTACTGACCAAGCAGTGTCGTTATTGTACTGATGACATCTATAATGCATTCTCCAGTGGAGTGCCAGGGAGAGTCGTTCTCTATTTTCTCCCTTTTCTCATTGTATAGATTTCTTGGGTGGATAAAGATATTGGTGAAGATCAAATTCCTGAATACGAAGCTAGGGGAAATAGGAAGGTGTCGAGACGCAAAACCCGACTCTCAGCAGGTCTCAGAAAGTGGAATGACAAGGATGTTCAATAAAATTAAATTCGGTGGGAGCGGATGACAGTCCTTGCACTTGGGTTACTCAGACCAGTCATGTATGTACAAAACGGCTGATATAATTTAGCAGCAATTACAAGACGGGTGTGGGGGTTTCCAGTTGCTTTTAAAGTGAATACCAGCCCAGAGTAGTCACAGGATCACAGCTAACGCAGGGCAGCAAACGGCCTCATGTGCTCCGACGGTCAGAACCAGTCTGCACTGCGGTGTTTGGCATGGTCATGATGAACTGGGAGGCACTAACTCTGTGTCAGAGACTGTGGTTTGTTCTTTGCATACCCTTTACATGGACTGTTGTCGCCGGAGTTCTGACTGTAGGGCTTCTCTTCGTGGGGGCGCATCAGGCCGCTCCCGTGTGAGTCCCCTCTCCTCACAGCCCTGAGGAAATGAGGAAGCCCACCTGCCTGCTGTTTCCGCTGTCAGCAGGGATGTGCTCGGAAGGACCTAAGTCCAACTCCGGCCCACTGAAGAGTTTTCAATGAGCTGCGATCCCTGGGTTTTCTCAAGACAAAACCAGCCTAGTTTCTCACCTCTTCATGATGAAGGGTGAGTCACAGGGTCAGGATATGTCAGGCCGCAGGCCTGCTGTGCGTCCTGCGAAAACAAACTGCTTCTGACTATTTGTTCACCGCTCACCTAGCACTGAGTAAGAAGATTTGCAAGTGTGTATAAACGGTGAAAGCTTTTGAAAAATAACCATAAGCCTTAGAAATAATATTCTTTCTGAAACGATGCTAAGGCAAATATTAGGTTAGTTCCACTATTGGAGCCTCATAATTTAAAAAATTTGACAGGCTATTTAATTCTAATTAAAACACCATATTTAATATAAAATTTTCCCTCCCTCCCTGCTTTATGCATTCTTCCCCTACCACCTTCTTAAACCCCTCCTCCTTCTTCACTCCTTGCACACATATTAAGTGCTGTCTGTGCCACAGTTACTGTAGAACAAATAGATTAAAACTTAGTCTGTGGTCAGATGCACCTGTGGATGAAGGGGTAAGTTGAATGAAATGACAGACACACAGGCAGTTTTAGTGTTTGGTTGCTCTTTTAAAAGAGCAAGAGACCATCTTTTTGGATGCCTAAAGCATGATGAAGTTTCTTCCAAAATGCACCAAGGATAGCATTTATGAGGCAAAATGTCCTGTTCTTTATTTTAAAACTGTAGTAATTATTATAGATAAACTCTCACCAAGGCTCCACACTACTTGCTTTGAAAAGATGAAAAATGCCAACAGGCACCCCCCACTGTCACTTCCCTTTGTGAGGTTTCCTCACCTGAGGGCTTCTTTAGGCTACAGTCTTATTCCTTCTGACACCAGGGGAAAAAGGCCAAAGAGGCTGTTAGCTTTGCTGGTTGCCGAGGGATCAGGAGTGACTGGGGACGTCTTGAGCTCACACTAGAGCAGTCTCGCGTTTCGTGGAGGTGGCCGCAGGGAGGAAGTTACATCCCCACAGACGGACAACTGCCGTTTTCCCAAGTAAAAGGAAGTGCTCACACTGGTGCGGAAATCATTTCCTCTGGAGGCCAACACACAGCAGCTTTTCTGCAAAGCGTTGACCTCAATCTGTTAATGTGTATATAATTTTAAAAAATCAGGTAATTTTTTACAGCATTCCAGCAAGTTATGTTGCTGCTGCTTTATCTTTTTCCTTTTCTCTTTTTCTTTCCTTCTGTTGTGAATTTTTCAAGTTCTGTGTATAAAACTATCTGTCTTCCCTTTTACTGAGATAGCATCCATGTACACAATTCACCCATTTAACATATACAGTTCCATGATCTTTAGTATATTCACAGGATTCTGTAACCACCGCACAGTCAACTTTGGACTATTTTTATCATCTCAAAACTATACCCTGTATTATTTGCAGGTTAGCAGTCACTCCTGATTTTCCCCCGCCCCCACTATTCCTTGGCAACTACTAATCCTGCTAAGACTTTCTGTCTTATTAGATTTGTCTATTTGACATTTAACATAAATGGAATTATGTATTCATATATGGTCTTTTAGACCAAATAATGGGGTCTATGGTCTTTTATGATGGCTTGTTTCTGTTAGCATAATGTTTTCAAGGCACATCCATGTTCTAGCATGAGTCAGTGCTTCATTCCTTTTTGTGTCTGAATAATATTCCGTTGTATAGATTTATCACATCTCCGTTCTTTCATTTTTCTTGAGGCATAGAAGTTGTATCTCCTTTACTGGATTATAAAAATTTTAAGGAGACACTTATTCTCTCCTACTAGGCTTCCGTTTTCTGAAACACATAATACAGCACCTTCAACATAACGCAAATTCAATATTGTTGAGTTGACGTTATAGAACTAAATGGGAAAAAAAGTAATTTTGGTATCTTATTGATAATAAAGTCTAGGTAAGGAAGATATGAAAGGGAAAGTGAGAGACATGGTTTGACATAAAACATTGACTGAGCATGAAATAAAAAAAAAAAAAAAAGGTAATGTAAAGAAGAGGAGCTACAGCCCTTAGTGGGACACAGAAGGTTTTGGAAAGAGGGCTCACAGGAAAAGCGGGTGTGGCCAGTGGAGACTCACACAAGACACATGGAAGCAGTTTGTGTGAGAGCCAAATGGTTAGAATGCTCATCACAGATTATGTTGAAAATTTGGCAGACAGCCTTCAGAAGTTTGTTTCATTTGTTTATTTTTATAGATATTGTGAAATCTTTGCAATTAGAATGTAAAACTAGTTTGTCCATGAATAATTAATTTTTTTCTAACTTATCCTCACCATCACGGCACCACCACAAGTATCATCATTGCGAACATTTGTTAAATGCACATTAAAATATATTGAAAATGGCCACTCCTTGATATTCAGGACACTATGCTAAAGCATTTTACGTGGGCTATTTTGTTAGCCCTCCTAACAATTCTGAAAGGGGACCTTTTAATATCCCCAATTTTACATACAAGAAAAGTGAAGTCAGAATTTGAACCATGTTTGATGAATCTGATATCCACACATTCTTCTAACGTAATTTCTAGTTGCAACTCCCAATTTTTCATCTGATTTCTGCTTCGGTCTCTTTTGACTTTGTGATGATTTCATAGTTACGGTGGTTTGAGCGGTTATTAGCCAATATTCACTCCCCTCCACTCCTCCTGGGTCATGTGCTTCCCGCACCACTGATCTGGGTTTATGCGACTGGCTTAGGCAATGGACTATTAAGCAACATGGTGTAAGCAGAGGCTTCTAATGCATTTGCACTCTTTGGCTGGCCCTTCATGCATCAGTGGTCCGCCACAAAAAGAGAATGCCCAAGTAACCCTTTCAGTCTGAGGCCTTGAATGGATACATATGGAGCAGACCTGAGCTAACCTGCCCGGAGCCAGGTCAGCTCAATTTGGCAAATCCATAAGCATCAGAATAAATGTTTGGCATTGCAAACCACTGGGTTGGGGTGGTTTGTTACACTGACTGATTGTGGCATTACTGACTATTACAATAGTGTCTACTGGTTCTTTCATTCATTTAAGTCAACCACAACTGATTTGACTTTCTACCGTGCACCAGTCACTATAGAAGGTGTTGAGCGTATAAAGATGTATTCAGTAAAGTCTGTGTTGTCTTGAGTTTGGTGTTTAGTTAGGAATGACGATGTGTCCATACGTTATTTGAAGAAAGGATAAAATCTGATAAGTGCCCTAGCAGGTGGCTCTATTTATACTCTGGGAGTTCCATGGAGAGGGTATTAATACTGATGGAAATACCTAGAAATGCTGAGGGATTAGGAAATGTATGAAATAAATAAGAGAATTTAACTCCCTTGAAAACTAAAAAATATCAATTTTCATGAGGTTCTCTATTGTTTTTAGCAAATAGAGATGACACTCCAATAAAAAATTTAGATATTAGATATCTATGTAATTTGTTGGTATGAGTATGACTTATAGGCATGAAAACTATAAAATCTCTTTATTTTATTCTTTTTTAATATCAACTGGCCTGGATTACAAAACATAAGATGCCCCCTGTTGGATTCCTGCCATCTGCCACTCTTTACCAGTTTTCCTTTTGTGACCAGTGCCTGGCATTGTGGCTAGGGGTGGGCTGCCGAGTGGTTCAGCATCTGGGCTCTGGGTCAGATAGACCTGGATAATGATCCAGCCTCGCAAGTTATTTACTTTTCCATGCCTGATACTCCTCATAAAGAGTCGGTCCTGTGATAGGCCGTTACCAAGTGTTAAATATTATTATTCACAGTATGATCTAAACCCTTGATGGACAACAGAGACCCAGGAGGCCTCTGCTGCTACCTAATGTTAGGATATGGTCTGCAGACTAATTTCAAATACATCTTTAATTCAGACCAAATGATGGACTTAGGGGAAAGAATTTTAAAGACATTGTCTTGGGTGAATAGAGAAAGGTGTCTTAGAGTCATTCATCCCAGTCAGTAATGCTTCAGACATGAGGGGGCAGCAAGGAGGGAGAAGAGACAGCTCCACAGAATGGCAGCAGCCAGCGGCAGGCTGAGATCTGGGTGCTGGAAGGCTGTGGAAAGCAGTTCACTCGGCACCAAGCAGCCCAAGCACTGCACAGCCACCATTCTCTGGGGCCAGCCAAGACACTCCAGGCAGCCGGGCTACATCAGCCAGGCCCTCGCCCTCCTAAGCGAATGGGAGTTTCCACCACCCCCACAGAGGGAGTCCGGCTGGGTGAGGAGCGCCTCTGGTATTGAGCTCAGTGGAACGGAGTAAACTCATTTCAGCTGTAGATCCCTCATGAACTTGGGTTCTCACGGACAAGTAGGACTTTGTGTCTCTGAGCCACAGCTTTCCCATGTGCAAAGGGAGAGGATAATACCTACCAAATGCCATTGGGTTATTTCAAGGATGGAATGAAATATGCATATTAGTGAGTTTACACCCAAATGTACTCACCGGACATAAAGGACAGAAGCCTAGAAGGCTGCTGCCAGCCAGGTACTCCCCAGAGGTGCGCAGCTGTGAGCACCTTAGCAGAGTTGGCTTCTTCATTGACTGTCTTCTCGGAAGGAAAATATGCGGTCCATCTGGCTAGACTTAGCCGAGGTTTGTATACCTTTCATTTTGAAAAAGAAGGAAAGAAAAACCCTTCATCCCACCATTTTTAGCTTTCATCAGGTCATCTTTGTGCACTACAAGGGAGCTCACACTGATGGGGACAGGAGGGTGTACCGGGTCACACTCACCCTTTGGCACAGGGGCCGTTTCAGGAAAATGAACGGTGGGCTGTCCACAGAGTGCTGTATATGTACAATTTACATGTCTTCCTTTTCATAGCCAGGTTTTGCTTCCCTCCCCTTAATTTCAAACCAATTTAGTCCTTTTTGTTCAGTACTAGCCTTTATTAATTTCTCTCATGTCTGTATTTAAATTCCGCACATGACAGTTTTGAGAAACTAATGAAAATTAGCACGTGTTAGTATATCAATTTCCTACAGAAACCTGCTAATACATTCAATTACACTTAATAATGGTAACAGGGACTGTGAGAAAAGCATTACCATTTATACCTGCTTGCTTGTGTGCTGTCTCTCTCCCTTCCCACATATTTGGAACAAATATAGAGTAAAGCAAAGAAAAAGTCACTCTTGATGCTATTTTTAAATAAATGACTATTTCTGAAAATGCTCTGCTTCTTGATAAGAAACTGTGCGGTTATGGCACGTGTAACTTATGTGTTATTTGTCCGTTAGGAACATTAGTCCATTTATCTCCACTACTGAAAATTCTTTTGTTCACCAAAGCCTTCAAAGAAATTGCGTAAAGATATTTTTCTTCCTAGATACATACTTTGGCAATTTGATTTTGTTTTAAGGTAGCATAATTACATTTCTCCTATGCTGTGAGTCACAGCCACCTTGGGAGCGCCTTTGAAAAACCTGATTAAGAATGTAAGACGTGAGTGACTGGTGTGTGATGGCAATGGCGTTCAGCCGCTCTCCTGAGTCCGGTTTGAAGCCGGTTGTGCCCAGCAGGGTCTGCCCTGAGCTGTGAGGCATTAAGACATATGCGCCTGAGCAACTGTACAGGCTGTGACCAGCAGGTTGGCCAGGTCCTCTTTGGGTAAATAAATGTGGGGGACCTCAGTCCTTGGTGCTGGACACTTTTAGAGCTTGTGGAATAAATGAAACGCACATGTGTTCTTCATGGGGCTCTCAAATTCAGTACTTCCTATTTTAGATGGTAATCTTCTGGAATACATGAACTTTGCTGTTAAATTTATTTTGTGTTACTCATATATGCCTATTGATGAAAAATAATGTATTTGTACTCTAAAAATTTGGTAGACAAATGTTCTCAAATATGTGTATTATTTTTTCTGTGTGTGTCAGATATAATGCTGGCTGATTTTTCCCAGTAAGATAAAATAAAGCAGATATATGGCCATCGGTTGACCTGGACAAGTTCTGTGCAGACTATGTCCCATGTATTCTGCTTCTAGAGATAGATGAGGCAAAGTGAATTATTTAAGCTGTAAATTGCAACAACTTGGGAAATGAAAGTTGCTTCTAACCTTTTTTGAATTTTTGCAGTCATGGAATCCATGCCAGCAAGCCAGCATTTGTAACTTTGATGTGGTTACAATTCTGATCTAAGTATTGTACTGTCATTATATGATTTATTAACAAAATACTCATGGACATGGACAACAGTGTGGTGATCGTGGGGGTGGGGGACATGTAAGGGGGTTAAATGGTAATGGAAAAAGTAAAATAAAAATTTCCAAAAATACAAAAGCACAATTAATTAAGTTTCTAATTTAAAAAAATGCTTTGAGCATTGTCCAGTATTTGGTCTATGAAAATAAATGTGTGTTCAAGATAAGGATAAGGATATAGCCAGTATATGTATTTATGAGTGTGAGTAGTATTCTCAATAAGAGACGCCTCTTTCCAAGCTTCATGCATCGCTGCAGGCTGTGCCCACACTTGTCAGGGACAGTCGAGCTCTGGGGGCCCCTGAGGAGTCAGGGCTCATCCTCTTGGTGGGCTCTACTGCCAAGGTGTGGGTGCTACATCCTCCCCCACAAAGTCCCGTTTTGTTAGCCAGGAGGTCTGGAGGAATAGTGGGAGTAGAAAATAGCATGAGGTTTGTGCCCCTCAGACATGCTGCCTTTCTGACTAAGAAGGGCTGAAAAACGTGCTTATAAATGTTTTTTCTGAAGCGTTCTTTGAAAAGATTTTTTTCATATGTTCACTGCCATAAAATCATGAGAATTGTTATTTAGACTTAGCAGTTTGAACATCCTTTCTATTTTGGTTGGCCCCCGAAACCCTAAAAACTTCATTGTAGATAATTTCTAATAACCATGTAGAAACAGAGACCGCTTCCATTTGAGGCAGTTATTTATTGATTAATTTGTATTAGGAAAGTTTGTTGCTCATCCTAAAGGTCAAGACTATTTCAGAATCTCTTGTGAGGGAGGAGATGGGGAAAACAATACATAACTTATGATCTCAATGATTTAGCTGAAGCTAAACACATACAGCTAAACGGCCTAATGGTAAAAGATGGTAAACATAAAATTAAACAGAGCTCTGCAAAATCTAGCCAAGTTTCAAGGAGGCATGCTAAATTATGGGGAAAATGCTAAAATTTTTCTCACAAATTGAAGAAAGGTACATTTTTTAATTTAAACATTTACTCAAATAAACCAGTATTATTGTGTTCGTCCCATTTAAGACAGGTTCAATAGTAAGTATCCTTATTTTAAAAGAAATACAATTTTATGTTGCTATTTCCTTAATACCAAAATGGAAAAGCACCTAGAAAAGTTACCAAGCCAGGCAGCCACTGACTTTGCAAAATTTTCAATCAATGCCATGACCTACAAAGTTAGACCTGGAGACTCTGCCTTTTAGAAGGTCGCTCAGATGCTTGTCTTGTTGCTTAGCAATTAAGTAATTTTTAATTTAATGTTAGCTTCCCTTGTTCCACCTCCTCAACTCTTGAAATATCCCTTTGAAGATTCACTGAAGTCTTGTGGAAACTTTAAAATTGTGTAAGAGTAAGTTTGGGCTCCTTAATCTTCTGTAAACCTGCTTTGACCTCCAGGAGACATTAATAATAGTTGGACAGTGGTGGGTAGGCATTGCTTCGTAGAGTGGAGCAGGGCACACGACCTAAGAAGTCCACATTTTTAACCTGATCCCTGAGTTCTTCTGCCTGTGACAGCCTGTTCTATGCTCAGTTTATGCATCTAAGAGCTTTAATTCCAAGTTGGAGGTCCAGCACTCGAAGATCTCAACCAGCGTTTCCTTTCCTACATTCCTCTGTTACAATGAGCTCTGGCAGCGCAGGATAAAATTCTCTGCCCAGTTGCTGGGGAGCCCTAGTTAGAAGCTGACTGATTCACTGGCTACCATGAAATGAAGGGGCCCTCATCGCAAAATGTGTGCGACCCAGCAAGGACACCCTCCTTTGGAGGAGGGACCTGCTGGACATGGTAAAGCGCAGGGTTCAGGAGAGTGGCCAAGAAATGCAAGCCCATTTCAGAAGTTCTGGAGGTCACACTGGCCTCTCCAGCATGGTTAGTGCCTTATGCCACTCATTCTCTTCCTTTCTTTGTCTTGTAATTTTTTTTTTGGGGGGGGGCTCAAACTTTAATGATTGGATGATTAGACTCTCATTATAAAATTTGCCTACAAAGAATGTGCGTGTGTTCAAATGATGATTCAGATCCTAAATTTTGAAGGGTTTTTGTACATGATTAACATCCTGTAGTCTCAAAACCCTGTGGTGAGCTTCCTGTGGGATTCAGCCCTGTGCACTGTGGCGGGCCTTCCGTGGTTACATTTACAGTGTTTGGTGGGAGGTGAGCAATACAGAATCTATCCATTTTACCTGTAAATTCGGAGTAACTTAACTCTTAGGGGTTGCGCAGTAAAATTCTTGTTTGTTTCACTGGAGTTTGAATTCATGAGGCGTTTGCCAAAATCGCTTTTCCTTGGATTCAGTTATAAAACGCTCGGGAGGAGATCGTGTTCTGAGACAAGTTGGGGTTCTGTTGTAGCGATGACAGTCTAACATGAAGGTGTTCTCCTTATTTTCCTATTTCATTGTCCTGGTTTAATTCGTACAGATCCAGAAATAATAAATTACACCTTTTGTTAAAACTTTCCCTTTTGTTTCCCGTAAAGTGAACAATGGGGTTTTTATACACACATCACAGTGTTTTTTTCTTTTTCTTTGTGGGAAAGTAATGAGCTAGATCACAGCCTACCGTAAGAATGCATGTGGTCCTTGTAATTATTTCTTAGTTTAAAAAAAAAATCCATTTCCTTTTAAACCTCCTCACTTTAAAGATTTGATAAAAAGTTTTTAATTTCCAGCTCTTCTCATTGTACTGATGGTTGTTCTCAGTGCGTTTATGTCTGTATGTCGCAGCCTGTGAAAAAGGCCCTGAATAATGTCCCCATTTGTTGAAATGTGACCTCTCTGGGCCTCAGATGCCTTATCTGTAAAATGGGAGAGTTACCAGAATGTCAGAGCCTTGCGAACCTCCAATTTAGGCGACAATATGATCCGGGAAGCAGTCAGGGTTTGTAAGTCATTACAGCGCCCTGCTCTGTAATGAGACATGACCTTTACCTCCAAGCTGCAAGCTCCCCTTTGCATGTGCCTGAAACGCATTCATCCTTAGAGATGTCGGCAGGCATTCAGTGCCGGTGGCCATGCGGGGCAACGCTTTCATGTTGCAGATGAGGAAAACAAAATGATGCTTTATTGAAACATCAGTGTAAGAGCAAATTAACTGACTTTTTGATTTCTTTCCAATGCTGTGCAGCCGCAGTCTCAGTATGAATAATCCCGAATGGAGGCTGCAATGCCTGAAAGCTCATCCCATGTACCGTTGCTGTCTAAGGCAAAACCTACCTGCTGCCTCTGGGGCTGCCTTCGTGCCTGTCAGGGCTGCAGGGGCTCAGGGCCCATGCCCCCCAGGGTGCCAGTGGTGATCTTGTCGCCGTCTGTACCATTGCACCCCAGAATAAAGGCACCGAAAACACACACCACTTAAGTGTACCTAGCTCTGTGAAGAAAATTATTCCTTTCCCAGACACAGGAAACTTAGCAAATAAAGTCATTGTGATGTCACAACAATTTTATTCATTATTAATTCTGGTGAGGAACACTTAGCTCTTTCCTATTTACTTCCTGCTTTCTACTTTGGTACTCTGCTTGATACTTACTGTAAATCCTCATGTGGATGGATGTGTGAATAATTGCCTTTCACCTTAAAAGACTGAGATATTTAGTACTGTGCAAGAGATTTTAGTACTGTGCAAAAGATTGAGATATTTAACACATGCAAGAGATTTTAATTTTAGATATAAGATATTTATATGTATCGGTGCTCTGTGCCTAATCCTGTGATGAGCTCGAGGATATACGAGAAGGAAAGCATTGCTTGGCCCAGAGGAATGAAGTTGTGATGGCAGAGATTCAGGTAGGAGATGAGCATGGAAGTCGGGGCTTCAAGTTTCTGTCACTCAACTTTCTAAGACTTTCAAATTATACAAGGTGAACATGACCCTGCTAATTCATAAACTGACTGTGGAAGCAGTTTTTCACCTTGAACAATGTTTTTTCTTGGAGCTGACTTTCCTTTCGGGACCTGGATTGTCAGGTAGGACATGGAGGTGGGTTTGGCCAAGGATGGGGACCTTCCCTCCTGTACACACCACTCAGCCCTTCAAGAAATTTTAACCAGATTCCACAGATATGGCCAGTCTCATTGATCCTTCCAGCTAGGATAGAAAAAATCATGAAAACTTCCCACCATCATAATGTTCCATTTTCCTACGGTCTCGAATATATCATTCTATTTTATTTGTTGGGGATTACCCAGTGCCTTTGCAACTGAAGCACAGCATTCCTGCCAAAAACGCAGCAACTTAAAATTGCACAGGGACCCGTGTGGGATTTCAGGATAATATCAAACCATATGACCGCTATTACAACGAGGCTCACCCTAAATCAAATGCTAAAATTTGTTGTGTCCAGGGGAACGGTCTGCACAGGCTCACCTGCTTGAGAGAAGGGTCCATAGTTTTCACAGATTCTCAAATATCTATTGTTGTTTAAATGCCTTTAAAGGAGGAATGAAAAGACCCCAGGTTTCATGAGGGGACAAATAAAAGTGTATCGTTGCCTCTGTAATTAACAATACCAGATCTGTGGTCCACTGAGAGGTAGCCGGAGGGCTGTGGGACCACGAACTTTGCCACCACTGGTGCCACAATGAGTCACAGCCAGTCTGTGTGTTTTGCTATATGGAAGCAGAACCATGGAAAATTCCACCCACTGACCGAAGCAGGAGAATGGGGAAAGAGAAGAATGTAATGGCTATGCAATGTTTATGAGTAAACCCTACGAATGCAATAAAAATACCCATGTGCTTCTATAATAGAAGATCACAGTTTTCTGTTCCAATGTGACCAGCACATAAAAAGATAAACTTGAGTGATTTAACTTGAGGCAGGAGGGGCTGGAAGAAGGATTCATAATCAAATGCCCATAAAAGACCTATATAAAAAGTGCAAAATAGAGGGATTTTAAGTGAAAGGTACTTAGTGAAAGATCCAGTGACTGAACCAACAAGTGACTTAATTAGACTCAAGTATATGCAACGAGGTCGGAGTCATAATTTAATCCTGTAATAGAATTGACCCTTGAACGGCAAAAGGGGTTGGGGGTGCTCACACCATCCAGTTGAAAATATGCATATAACTTTCCATTCTCCAAAACCTTAAGTCAGCCCTTTGGCTATTTGGATTCCACCAACTGTGGATCAAAATAGTATTTTCTAGCTGTGGTTGGGAATATGCAGTCGGGAATGAGAAAATACTGTGTTTGATCCATGGTGGGTTGAATCTGCTGATGCAAAATCTGTATTTGCTGAAGGAAAAAAAAAAATTCTCCCGTAGATCGATCAGCGCAGTTTAAAACTGTGTTACTCCAGGATCAGTTCTTGAAAATTACTGGTAAGGTGAGAAGACTGTTTCCTTCCATCTGTTAATGATCTTTAAATAATTATTTTTGTTTATAGTTAACTCAAATATTTGATATTTTTATATATGTTGTATATTCTATATATTTTCTTCACATTTGATATATTTTTATAGGCTTCAATATTCTGTCAGTTTTTTTTAAAGGATGAAATACTTGCTTAAAAATCAGGTGTACCTTCTACAACCCTTTTACTCTTCTAGGTAGATTTTTTTCTTAATTATCTATGGTAATGGGGACATCAATTAATATGCACAGTAAAGAAGCTAATTTTATTCAACTGTGCAGTAGTTATATTCCTTTATTTGAATTTGATATAGTTAAAAAAAAAAGTGGACTGTTGTCTGATTTGCATTTTACTTCTTTTACCCTGCAGAAGGTAACATTTAGAGGGAAGAAGATAAAATCTACAACTGGAAAATCAGCCCAAATTCATTGTACTCATGACTTATTTACCAATAAGAAATAATTTTAAGTTGTGTTTTTCTGCTTGGGTGGAGTGTAGAATCTGAAGCATTTTGTTACATAGTACTTGTTATACTTCTATGGAAGACTTTCTAAAAAGAAAGAAATTATGAATTCCTGATACACTGGCAAGGTTTTATTTGGGATCTTAGCTTGCCTCGGGTTGACTAGTGTTGTAAGTCCAAAGAAACTGGGTTTAAATGTCACATATAATGACAAGTAGGAAAATCGGGACGTAATTTGCATGTGAATGGGGATAAAGGTGACTGGATGTTGATTCATTGTGTGATGCTTGTTTGCTCTTGCTGAAATGTTTTACCTCCTGTGAAATTATAAATAATATTTCTTACTGACTAAAATGTAGACACCAAGCCTAGAAGTGTGTGCTCCTGAAATACTGCTCCAAATTGAAAACTGTTTTGTTTTCTTTAAAAACCCAATCAGAGGAGGGAAGGAGACTTAGAATTCTGTCCTTTTAAGATTAAGACTTTCCTTAATGTACATCTTTATGGTTAAGAGAGATGAGTGAAGAGCTAGGTAGTACATTCCAAGAAGTATTAGAGATTAGTGGACAAAGATATTTTACTTACATTCCTAGGAAACATTTTTAAAGTTTTTAGAATAAATTAGGTTTATTCTTCATGTATTGTCTTATGTTATTAAAGTTTACCTGTTGATCTAATATGCTTTTTATTTATAAAGTTAATGGTTTTGTGGAAATAAACACAACCTCAATTATAAGATGGTGAAGGAGCAAATTTTTCCTAAAAAATCTGTCAGTATCTCTTTAAGATGTTCATAATTAGAGTCTTAGAAATAGATCAAAATATACACATATTATTAATTGTGCTCTAGTAGCATTATCAAATACTTCCATTTATTGAAAAATATTGATTTCTTTCAAGACTACTTTGCATCATAGTCCTTCCATTTAATTATAGTTAAAGCATGATTTTATAGTGTATATACTTATAAATCATTTATGTGGATATATATGTATTTATATCATGTATTTTAACTAATAATTCTCTAACTAATCAAAGAGACATGGGATTCATAGAGGCCCCTTGGTTAAACAATAGGGGTCAGAGGATCAGGGTCAGAATCAGAGTTCGCTAGACCCTGGATGCTGAGCCTGTGATTGAAGCCTGCTGGCTGTCGTTTGATCTGCATAGAAGCGCAGGTCAGGATGCACACAGGCTGGTTTCTATATTCTGCACGAAGACACAACAAAACCACAGATCAGACACCGCATGGGAAGCCCCCTTCCTGTGATGTGGAACACCACAGGACGCGGGACTTTAAGAAGGAGATGCCACAATCAGGAGCTCTGTGGGGCTGCCAGGCTGGCGTACCCCCAACCTCGCACAACAGGACACCTCGCTGATTTAAAGAAATGCCACGAGCAGCTGGTGGCAAGTGCAAGGAGGGACGACAATCCCCACTTGGGGGGTCACTGGGCCTGACATCTTTCTTTCAAGAAATTGAGCAAAGTCCAGCTCCCCTGGGCTTTGTGAGGTCAACATGCCAGCCAGTACCACCTGTGGAAGCTGATTTGGAAATTGTTTTCAAAAAAACACTTTCCAAGTTCATGTCTGTAAGATCATGCAATCTATTTTTTTTTAAAGATTTTATTTATTTTTAGAGAGAGGGGAAGGTAGGGAGAAAGAGAGCGAGAGAAACATTGATGTGAGAGAGAAGCATCCATAGACTGCCTCTCGCACTTGCCCAGTCGAGGACCTGGCCTGCAGCCTAGGCATGTGCCCTGACTGGGAATCAAACCAGTGACCTTTCAGTTTGGGGATGACGCTCAACCCACTGAGCCACCTCTGCAGGGCTCATGCAATCCATTTCTAAAATAAAAGATACATTGTTCCTTCCACTGCTTGAGGTGACAGTGCTGACCTCAAGGTTAGAATCATAGAATTTTTCTATAGGTGAGTGTATTTATGAATTTACTTCAGCTTAAGCATGGAAGCCATGTGAAGAAAGGGGAAAACCCAGTTTCATTGAATTCCAATATAGTAGGTATAACTGTGTACATGCACGCTAACACTTTCGTCTCGAAGAATTTTCCATAATTTTGTGCAGTGACAGTCTTAAACTGAGAAGCAGATCAGAGATAAGAGATGGGGATTAGTGAGGTCTGTGGCCCCATAAGGCCTACATCCCTTCCAAGAAGAATTGATGTTACTTGGCTTTTGCTGATAGTTCCATGAGAAATGCAGATTTAGGGCCGTCAGCTCTTAAGACTTTTTTTTCATAATAGAGTAAAACCTCAAGCTTTTATGTAAATTTTTTCAATCTTAAATAATGATTTGAACTAACAAAATACATGTACAGACCAGGACTGGTCCTTAGGTCTGCAGTCTCTGGTGCACTAAGATCGTTATCAATGGCGACTACATATCAAACCCCAAGCCCAGTGTCCTGTATATGTGAGCGCCCAGTTGTCACCATAGCCTTGTCACCAAATTGGTATTGTTATTCTGCTTTACTGAGCAGGCTACTGGATTTCGGTATAGTTAGCTAACTTGCATAGGATTTAGTAGTTAGGATATAGGAGGAAAAGGATCCCAGTCCCAAGCTCAAACTTTGAGTCAGCAAATATTTATTGAACATATAATATCTTTCAGAGACTTGCTAGGCTTTGGGATCCATGCAAATTGAAATACAGGAGACGAGGACAGATGCTTCTGGAGCGCACAGGAGAAGGACTGCTGAGGGTCTGCCGATCAGGGGCTTGAGAGATGAGTCGGCATCCACCGAGTGAAGATCGTGGTGAGAGTCTGCAGGGAACTCGGGAGTGCAGATGCCTCTTTAAGACACAGATTCCTTTTCTTCAGATATATGCCCCAAAGTGGCGTATTTCTGGATCTTAGGGTACTTTTAATTTTTTGAGGATTTTCCATACTGTTTTTCATAAGGGTTGTACCAATTTATATTTCTACCAGTAGCACACAAGGGTTCTCTTATTTTCGAGTCCTCACTAACATTTGTTATCTCTCCTATTTTCAGTGATAGCCATTCTAAAAAGCGTGAGGTGATATCTCCTTGGGGTTTTGATTTGCATTTCCCTAAGGATCAGTGGTATTGAGAACCTTTCTACTTACTTGCTGACTACTTGTATGTCTTCTATGGAAAAATATCTTTTCAGGTCCTTTGCCCCTTTTTAAAATCAGGTTATATGGGTTTTTTGTTATTGGGTTTTATGGGTTCCTTATATTTTTTAATACTATCCTTTTATCAGATATGGTTTGCGGATATTTTTTCCCACTCCATAGGTTGCCTTTTCATTTTGTTGATTGTTTCCTTTGCTACGCTGAAGGTTTTAGTTTGATATTGTCCTTGTCTACTTCTGCTTTTGCCACCTGTGCTTTTGATATTATATTTTTTTAAAAAATCATTGCCAAGACCAAAGTCAATGAGTTTCCTTCTGTTTTCTTCTAGGAGTTTTAGATCTTTAAATCCATTTCGAGTTGATTTTGCACAAATAATTTTAAACTGGAGAATGAGTTGAAAATTTGAATTTTAGGAAGGGTACTTTGGCCACAATATGTACAAAACAGATTGAGGAGGTCACTACTTAAAGGGGTACTAATAGAGGCAGAGAGACCTGTAGGAATTAATTAGAATAATTCAGGGGAAGGGATAGTGCCTTGAAACAAGGTGTTGACATGGAATTGAAATTAAATTATGCAAGTAACATTTCAGAGGTAGAATAAGACAGAAATAGTGACTGAGTATATGCAGGGAGTAAGAGAGAGGATAATGAAAGATGAGGTTCAGATTTCTGGTTTTGCTCATTGTGCAGATGGTAAAACCATTCATAAAGATTCAACACTTGGAAAAAAACTGGCTTTGAGGTGGGTGACAGATGAAGTGATCAGATTTGGATGGGTTAAGCCTGTGTATGTGGTGGCAGTGAGACATTCAATGGAAATTCCCGGAAGTCCGTTGGCGATAATTATCTAAGACTGTGAGGGGCACCCTGGGCTAGACCAATCGACTGTAAGAGCGTAGATAGTGATGGAAGGTATGGAAGAAAGACAAGTTGCCCAAGGCAGGATTGTGTACTAAGAAAAAGCATAATCACTGTCAGAGTGTTAGTTCCAGAGACTGTGAGTTGCTGAAGGGCTTCTGAGGCCCCAAAAGTTGTCACCCTGAGCAGGTGGCATTTCCCCACCATCATGCTGAATTCATCTCCTAAAAGAAAATTTAGAGGACTATAACTCTTCAAGAGATTCAGTAAACCGATCAAGGTTATGTGGTAGAATTTGAACACAGGTCTCTGGGTCTTGATTTCACCACACCGCTGGCTGGGTAGCTGGACCCTGGGAAGTGGGGACACTTGGCTCTCTGAGCCTTGCCTGTTTAGAGAAGCAGACTGTGGCATTTGTCAGTGGGTATCTCAGTCCACTGCCAAAGGAAAGGGCCATCAAAACCTCTGGCTGCCCAACACGCACCTCTCACCGTCATCTTCATTTCGGTTGACGTACAAGCCCTCATCACCATTCCTCTGCTAGAAATACTTGACTCTGGGAGAGATGCAAGCAATAGTTTCCACCTTGATCCCCAAAGATGGTGATGATTTGTCTTAAATATCTCTGTTCAGGTGGAACAAATGTGTTTGTATCTTTTCTTTCTGATGCATCTGCAAGTCAGCGAGAAACTAGGGAAAGTAACTAAAAGTAATTGGTCTGGAGCTTTATCTGGAATTGTAATTCTATGAAAAACTTCGTACTAACTTACATATGTAAGTATCCTTTAAAAGTTCCTGACTAATGGTGCTTCACTCTATAGGTTGATCACTATGTAAACTCGATAGGAACATGCTTACTTTTCTTTCATACTCACACTCCACTGAGCTTTAGCCGTGTGAACTGACAAAAGCCATTGCTTTGCACAGTGGAATTGATTGTGGAAGCACATTCACACAAGAGGGTGTATTCAAGGTTACCTCTGTTGAATTCTGATCGGCAATGTTTATGTTCCATTTAATGTTTTCCATATGCTTTACCATTTGAAAGTTTGGTCTGTGCATTTATTCTCATCACCAGCTGTGGAAGTCTAGACCCTAAGCTGCAACTTCTAACCGAATGTCTGGATGTTCTGGCATCCTGACCGCCAGAAGTGTTTGTTTTAGTTCAGTTTAGTTTCGTTTTTCATGGAATGGGGGCTTGGGTGACATATTTGTGAATATAGTCACAAACTTCAGATGTTTTTTATCTTTTTGATGGAGCTATTTTGTCATATGCTTAGTTGACTTACAGTGTGAAGAATCTTGGCATTTTCCTTAGCTCTAAAGACAAAGCTGAATATTCCAGAAAATTCACATGAAATGAATTATACTATGACTTTTTCAAAGTGGCTTTATTATTTTTGTAAAAGTGATTTGTGCTCAGCGAATGAAAGGAACATCAATTAATGCAAGTACAAACATGAGATAAAAAGTCACCTGAAATTTTACCCCCTGGGCAAGGGTATCGTTCAGTGGTCATCTTTCACAGATCTCTCTCGCTCTGTGAATGCATTGCCATGTCTTTTAAATGATATTGCTGATTAATTAAGGTAGAAGTATATTTTGAATGTAGACTCATAGACCACATAATTCATTATCTGTACCTGGGCACTTGAGAGTAAAGGGGGGGATCTATTAATAATGATGCTGGGACAATAGGTATGTACCTGGACGGTCCCAGCATCTTGACATAGGATTCTTCTCCTCATAGACCCTTTATGGGTACCTATTTGTTTATATTTTGTATTTATTTAACATTTATTATATGCCAGACATTAATCAATGGGCTTATAGTCCAACAGCAGTTAAAATGCCTCGCATTGGGAACTGTGGTGGAGGGATGCCTGTCTTACAATGAGAAGACACGTGAGCATTCCAGGAAGGCTGAGCCGAGCAGGAGAAAGGCTGCTCAAAGGATTGGTCGAGTTAGCCCATCAAGAAAAGAGCAAGGGACATTCCTAATAAGAAGGTGTGAGTTATGCAAGGACTAGAGGGAAGTGTATGGAACATCAGAAGAGTGTAAAAGGCTCAGGATGGTGAAAACTTTTGATAGAAAGGAGGGGTGTCTGAGGATGAGGCTGGCCATGAAGGCAGAGCCCTCCAAAGAATCACCGTGTGTGTATTGCCAGCGAGATTAGGTTTCACTCAGGCACAGGCATAGTTTGAAGCAAGGAGTCATCGGGTGGGCACTTAGAACGCTGGGTTGAGGTGCTATTCATGGGGAAGATGGGAGGTATCAGATGACATTTAGGAGGTTGATTTAACAGGGTTTTGGGCAAAGGAGAGGAGAGTGTCGTGGAGGCCAACTCAGGCCGCAGGCTGGGTGGTGGAAATATTAGAGAAGCACAGAACACTGAAGGATGAGCCGGTTTGGGAGAAGGAAAAGGGCGATGGATCTGTTCGGTTCAAGGCTCCAGGAGGGCGTCCAGGTGGAGATGTCTGTCTGTGTGATTATGACTGGAGGGAGAGATGGAGGAATTGGAAGTTTAGAAGTGGTGCTCGAAGCAATGGGAATTCGAGGCCAGTTTGGTTTTTATTACTTACCATGAATTTCTATTAACACTGGTTCAAGGTTATTGAATTTGTAATAAAGAAGAATAAATGTAGCTAAAATGATGATTTGAAGTTCATTCATCCCCACCCACTTTTATGAAAGAAACATTTGTCTGGGAGATATAAAATACCACCATTCAGAATTGATTGTCCAAAGGAATTGACAAAGAGATTTTTAGCTAAAACTCCAATTTGGAAAAGTCACTCTTCTTTCTGTTTCATAATAAGGAGATGTAATTAAAGCTCTCTAATTAAAAATAGCAAATGATTACAGCCCAGCCTGCATCGTGGAGACAGGGAGCCTTCAGTTCTTTGAAATCCGCAAACAATCCTGACATATTGTGGTCACACACAACTTTCTCCATTGCTAATCTTTACCATGTGACTTACCCTCGCATTCAGCTTTACATAAAGGACGAAACCGAGTGAGAGTGAGAAAAATAAAAGAATAAGGGAGCTATTCTGACAGTGGAGGTTCTTTCTTTCACTGTGTCATGTTTCAGAGGAGGAAGTGGAAGACCAAAGCATTTCACAGCCTTCCCCAAGGTCACGCCCTTGCCCTTCGTGGAGCTGGGTCAAAGTGCAGCAGCTTAGCCACTCTCGTCCGGTGTCTTCCCAGCCTCGGACCCTGTGGAAGTGATCAATATATTCATTATTCAATAAATGCAATTTTAATTTAGTTTTAATTATTATTTTTTTGCTATTTAAAACCCATTGCTGGCTCAAAATACCGATCAATAAACGTGTGTAGTAACTATGTCTTAATGGCCTGAAATGTAGGTACAGAAAATGAAAGGAGACAAAGGAGCATTTCTTAAACGGCAGCTTTGCGTTCTCCTACTTAATTCAAAGTGTGTTATCTCTCTGGCTACATGTTTTTCATTTAATTGCACTTACAGCCATTTGGTTTCAACATGAAATCCAAATACTTCCTCTGGTATAACAAGTGAAAGTTTTTTTTTTTCCTTTTGTAAAGTGGTTTTCGAAACCATCTTATAAACATTTTATAATAATTGCCATTATTTTCTCAACCTAGCAAAAACATACAGACATCAAGGGAGAACGAAGCAGAGATTCTGATGCCCTCTGTTATTTTTCTCCGATCATGTTCTGACATGCTCTAGAATAAAAGTTCACCAAGCGAGAGGGTTCTGGATGCTGGTGACATCGGGGCTCAGTGGAAACGGTGATGGAGGCAGGCGCTGTTCTGTCTGGTGGTCTTCTGTGGCCTCCTACCTCCCTGGTCCAATTCACTTCCTCCTCAAGATGCATGGATTATTGTGATAGGTCCTTCAACTCTATTATCTTATAGTAAAGACATACATTTCCATTTCCCCATGATGTTTCGTTCCCCACACATGTTCTTATTCTATCTCATGTGTGGCTGAATTCTGTTCCTTTATTAGTCAACAGTAATTTGCTATTTATTATTTATTTGCTTGGTGCCTATCTCGGGCGCCATTTTTGCCTGTGATCCCTTACAGCCATTAGCACTGCCTCCCCCGAGACCCAGGAACACCCAAGATGAGAAATTTCGTGGGCATTTCACCCACAGGTTAAGTGAATTTTCTCGGTTCACAAATGATATGCTCATACTTAAACACACATTCTACCTCATTTCCCCCTGAGCAGCATAAATATACCTGTGAGTAATCTAAGATATTAATGTTTTATTGTGCTAAGCTTCAGAAAATGAGAAGCAAGTTGAACAAATTATGACATGAGTTTAAAATCCACAGCTTTCCTAGAAATATATCAAATTTTGATCTAAACAGGAAGTAAAAATAGAATTAGACATCCAATAATACTCCCAGATGTAGTTCATTCGACTTGCCATATACTCAGAATTCAAGTAAGAATGCTATCTAAAGCTTGGTTGCATTATTATTATGATTATTTTTAATTCCATCTTCATTTGATTATTTCTTTCACAAAATGGCAGCCAAAGACATTCAGGGCAGTGGACGTGTGTGTCTCCACTGCACGTATCACAGATACGACGTAGGTTCACGTGAAGACTTCACACATCCATATGCATGGCACCCACCGCTCCATGGAGCAGTCTTCTTAATTACGCTCTGCATATGCTTTGTGCAACCAGGCATTGATCTTTCGAGTACAGTTGTCTGGTTCGAAGACTTGTAATTAGGCAGAAAGATCTGGTAAAATGCACTCTGCAGAATTATTCAAATGCCCTGTGTGTATGAAATTGTTCATCTAGAATTATCTATCTGGAAAAAGGCACTTTTAAATGTTCACTGAGCCTATTTTTAAATTTCTGTTTCTCTCCATTATTTACTGATATTTCATGTATTTCCTGAACATTTGCAAATTGCAGGGCTTCTTTTCTGTTTTGATATGGAACTTCTTTTTGCTCTCTGTGGGCTGGTTAATTGGTGAGCTCTTTATCCATGAGATCAAGAACCAGGGTCTTTTTTATTAACTCTTTGTGAGCCTACGATATTTTCATGAATGTGGAAAAGAGGCCTTGCCTTTGAGATTTCTTGCTCTTCCTATTCTTTTATGACACTGGTCACAGCCTGGGAATACAATGGAGAATGACAAGAATTTAATAAACCATTTAGAATAGAATCCCCTGATATTGAGGATTCTGTAATGAGCCCATTTGTCTTTCCTCACTTTTGTTAGCATTGGCAGTTCCTTTTACTGATGGGACCTTTCTCCTGCAGGATGAAACAATCCTGTTAGGGATTTTTAAATAAACCATTGAATTTTGCATTGCATTTCTGAAAAACACGAAAGGAATGATTTTCATTTTTCTGGAAATCATTGTCTTGGTCTGTAGGTGGTGGTGTGAAAATTCTTTGAATTTTCTCCCTTGAAAATAGAGAGGCCAGTAGATTCCTTGTTCCTCTTTCACTCGTAAATAGACCATCATCACATGCCTTTCTGTGAATGTATGAATTTACTTTCTAAGTGGTATGAGAAATTATCTCTGCACAAAGAGCTCCCTAGTGGATTTACAAGGTTTGCAACTGCCAGAGAGAGGAGTTTTAATGATTCTTGGGGATTTAAATTCGCCATTGCTACAGTTTTTTTGTTTTGTTTTGTTTTTGTTTTTGACCAAAACATATAGCACCCCTTTCCAGGACACTGCTATTGCTCATTTTAGCATTTTCAGAGCGTGGTTTTTCTTCCTGCTGATTAGCCTCTGCTTTCTGTGCCTGCTTCTGCTGCTGTTCTGATATAAATGCCTGTGAGTAAGCGGTAAACTCCAGCACAAGGGGAGATTCTTTTTTCTCCGTGACTCTTAACAGCTTTTCCATCAGAATGATTCTTTTGTCAGGCTGGTTTGACTATTTTTTTCTTAAGAAAAAGAAAAAGGCATACATATATGTGTGTGCGTGTTTGTGTGTGTATCACTTCAAACAAAGTCCAAAAGCAGATAGGACCCCAAATCTCTTCCCAGCATTTTAGAAATCTGCTCATCAGTTTACCATCCATTCTTCTACCTGAGCCAGTAGGATCTTCTGGGTTAGCCTGGGGATGAGCGGGGATCATGATGGGCGTGCTTTAGATTGACAAGGATGACAGCCCAAGTGATCAGGACCGTGAGGACCCACTCATCACATACCTGTCGAGTCATCATTATGATGGGCACTCAGATTTTTACTCTCAGCTGCTGAAATTCATTTTCACTCATTTCCTGTCTTTTACTTGCCCTTCTGACATTTTTCTTGGAAAGGGTTGGTGTACTTTAATATTTCATCTCTCATAGAAGTGGCCTATGAAGAAAGGGCAAAAATAAATGCATTGTGTGGCAGAAGGCTTGTTTGGTCACACGAATTTCCTGTTTGCCAAGGTATTTGCAAAGTGAAGTCATTCTGGCATGTCCAGAAATAGACGTAATACGTAAAGTGTGAGCAAGAACCCTTGACTAGCCGTTAACAACATATGTGATAGGATTTTATACCAACTAGCTGTGTGACTGGGCAAGTCACTTCATGTAGCTCAGCCTCGTTTTTGTGATATGCATGTCTGTTCCAAGTTGAAAAATCCAATTATTTTTTAGACATAAATTTTATCTTCTGAAGCAATAATTAAGCACATATATCCACATTGTCCCAGTTGTCTTACAAGATCTTTAAGCTTCTCAAAACTTGAATATTACTGAATAGACAGAAAAACAAATCTCTACACAAAGACATCCAGAGTGACTATCTTAATCAGAATTTGTGTAATAAAATCAGCTCTTGTCATACGTAATTATAGTCACCACAACAAATGCAAAAGAACATTTACGTACTTTATTAATTGCAATGTCTGCTTGGTTCATTAGAGTTGCCGTGTCAGGTAAACAGAAGAGGTTGCAAACTCTACATCACACATCCAATTAATTACTTTTCATTGTCCTTTTCTAGCACAAAGCTGTGTTATTGATCAGAAAATGTGTTAACTGTAGAGTACAATGAATGTGACGTTTAAAATCATATAAATGCTAAGCAAAATAAGTCGGTCAGAAAAAGCTAAGAACCATATGGTTTCACTCATGCGGGACAGAAACCGGAAACTGAGACACAGACACCAGCGTGGCGGTCACAGAGGGGAGAGGAGGGAGGGGCAGTAAAAGGTGAAGGGGGCCAAGTACATGGAGACGGAAGGTGGTTTGACTTTGGGCGGTGGGCACACAATACAATATACAGATCCTGTATCATAGAACTGTACACTTGAAATCTACGTGATCCTACTAACCAATGTCTCTCCAATAAATTTAATTTAAAAAATAAAATCATGTGAATGCAAAACTCAAAGGTTTACAGAAAAAATGGACTTCAAGCCAGAAAACATTTTATAATACAAAGAAAAACACTCTATGGTATTAGAAGGCATATTCTATGAAGAAGTTGTAATAATTATAAATATCTATGCATCAAATAACATGGCATTCTCCTACATAAAATAGAAACCAATGGAATAGAATTCAAGCTCCAAAATAATCCAATTGCATATAGAAATCCAATATAAAATCAGAGTGGTATTAACACACAGAGATAAACATGATCTTTTTTAAAATGTAATCGTGTTGGGACAACTGAATAGCCATTTTGAAAAAGGTCAAATTGTATCCATTTCTCTTACCACACACAAAAATAAACTCCAAACACATCAGAGGTCTAAAGTAAAAAATAAAAGAAAAGTATCCATATACCAGAAGATAACAACTGAATACCTGTAAAACGTGGGTGTAGAGAAAGGCTTTTGATTGATTATTAAAACAATTTTATACAACAAAAGACAAGATAAATTTGACTATATAAAAATAAAAACTTTTGTATCTCAAAGACAAACAAACAAAACACTCAAAAGGAAAACACCCTAAGCAAAGAAGTTAAAAAACAAATGATGAATATTTTCAGCATCTATCACAGATAAAAGGCAAATACCACTAATGAGTATCATCTTTTAAAAATTAAGGGCAAATGAAGAAAAATTTTATGGAAAAGATGAAACAATTAACAAAAAGATAATATATGAAAAGATGTTCAAATTCAGTTGTAATAACAAAAACGCAAATTGAAACAATACAAACTATTTCTTTTTTTAAAACTTTTTAAAATGTTGTTCAAGTACAGTTGTCTCCGTTTTCCCCCACCACTCTCCCCCACCCCAGCCAGCCCCACCTCCCCCCAACCCCGATTCCACCCCTGCTTCGTTTTGTCCATGTGTCCTTTATAGATGTTCCTGAAAACCCTCCCCCTTTTCTCCCCTGTGGTTACTGTTAGTTTGTTCTTAATTTCAACTTCTCAGGTTATATTTTGCTTGCTTGTTACAACACAAACTATTTCTCATTCACCAGGTTGACCTCCTGGAAAGCTTGATGATATGTTCTTTTGGTAAGGCTATATGGAAACGGGCATTCTCAGGCATTGCCGATGGGATGAGAAAATGGCACAGTCTTTACAGAGGAGGATTTGGCAATATCTAACAAAACTATATGTGTATTTGCTTTTTGACCCAGCAATCCCACTTCTAAGAATTTAACCCAAAGATAAACCTTCAACAATACAAAAACACATATGCCTAAGTCTGTTCATTGAAGCATTTGTTGTAATTGCAAGATCTTGGAAACTACTTAACTTCCAAGGATAGAGATTCATTTCATAAAATGCCTGTATACTATATATGCATGCGGGCTGTGGTTTTATGCAGCTGTACAAAATCATGAGTGATTTTCAAGGTGTATATTAATATGCTTCCTTTTATGTATGAAAGAAGGAAAAATTAGAAAGCATACATATATCTGCTTATCTTTATTATAGACACAGGAAGAATAAACGGTGAAACAATCAAGTTGTTGACCTAAAAGGAGTGAGCAAGAATAGGATTGAAAGGATATGGAAGAGAAATACACTTCTCTGAATATACATTTTATAGGTTTTTAACCTTTGAAAGTTAAATCTGTAATAATTCAAAAAATAATAAATCAATAAGAAATGAAGCAAACGGAA
Organism: Micronycteris hirsuta; assembly: GCA_004026765.1. Taxonomy (NCBI): domain Eukaryota; kingdom Metazoa; phylum Chordata; class Mammalia; order Chiroptera; family Phyllostomidae; genus Micronycteris; species Micronycteris hirsuta. Next base: position 110,977 of record PVJI01001887.1, read on the forward strand.
ACAAATGAACTGTATTTTATAATTAACATTTTAACCCCACTGAAGTGAAAGTAAGGGAGAGAAGAAGGGAAGGAGGGAAGAAGCATCCATGTATCTTATGAACACAGAATTCAACTATATATCCTGAGTCTTGGGGAGAGTAGAGTGGCAGTTGCAACAGTTCCTCAACTCTATGTAGTGAGTCTGTTTATGGAATGGGCAAAGCAATTTTCATGCTATTTTAAATATATTATCGAATCGAGCAAATAAGTAAATGTGTTGATATTGCTGAGATCTCACTGAGGAGCAGACATAGAAATATGGAATGGGGGAAGACAAGAGAGAACTCCCACAGGGGTACACGAGGACTAGAGCTATCTGGGTGAACTCACAGTGTATAAAATATGCATATTTTTGTGTAAATGCATGTATATGTAATTGTGTTTGTTTAGGTATATGTGCATGTGTATGTTTATATCTGCATATATTTCTGAGCTCTGTGTGCTGAGTGTGTAAAGAAGGAAACACACTCCAATAGCAGTGACCTACCTAGCTCCATGCCTGTGTCTCTAATACCATTCCCCACTAAAAGGAGTCAGAGACCCATGAATGGCTGATTGCAAGACAGGAGCAGGACAGGCAAAAGGACCTGGGTCTTCTTGTTTACATCACAAGGGGAGGAGGCACTGAAAAAGCGGTGCTCTTGAGAAAGCTGCAAGAACGCAGAGACCAGCACGAGGGGGCTTCTCCTGGCCAGACCTGAGATAATTTGAGCAGCAAAATAATTAAGTGCAACAATGAATTATAAACCATTAAAAATCATAGGAATTTATGAGTGCATGTCAGTAACCGAAAAGTAAAAATAACAATAAATGTGGGTGAAGGGAGGGTCCCGCTCCCAGTAGAAAAGGGAGGGCTGACTGGATCCGTCAGGAAATGCCCACTGATGCTGGACCCAGGGAGACATTTGATAATGTCCATCTCAACATCCTTTGAGGCAGAGGGTATTCAGATGGTCTTAGTGTGTTTGCTCATACTACTTAGTGGTGAGGGAAAAATCTGTAGTAGGTTTCCAGTCCAGATGTGAGCAACACCTTGACAGATTGTCAAAATTAGCATCACCAGTGAGACACTGTATATCATCAGCTAGGATACTGAGTACACATCACCTGGAACAATATTCTGGCCTGGAATGATACCTGAGTATAATCGTGAAGAACATCAGACAAACTGGAAGTGAGGGATGTTCCATTAAAGTAAATAATTAACGAGAGTGTAGGGGACTATATTCTTCAAAAGTGTCACTTCTGTAAAAGTAATTGTCTTTTATAATGAGACTGTGTAAATGTGCCAGATTAATGTCTATAAAGACATGACAAAGGAAATGTCTGACCCTAGACTATATCCTGTACTTGAGACTAGAAAAATGAGATAAAAGATATATTTGAGACAACTGATAAGACTTGGAGTACTAATTGTAGATTAAAGTGTTAATGCAAAACTTACTGAAGTTGGTAATTATACTGTGGCCATGTAAGAGAGTCCCCCTGTTCTTGGATGATAAAGGGCTTGATGTACATAGCTATTTTAGGGATAAAGCGTATGCCACCTACCTTCCAGCTGTTCAGGAAAAGTGACAAAGAGGGAGAGCAAATGATAAAGCAAATAAGGCAAAATGTTAAAAGGAGGTGAATCTGGTGAAAGGGTAGATGGGCATTCTTTGTTCTGTATTGATTTTGCATGTTTACATTTGAAATTATTTCCAAATTAAAGGTCTTGAAACATGGGGAAACATAGATTTCACACATGCACCCAAACGGGGCATCCAGGGCTGTTAAAAGATGGCCCTTGTCTCTGTGTTCAGAGGCATCATATAATCTTGAAGATCAGTGTCGCGTGGCCGCTGGGGGCGGCCCAGGGCTCTCTCAGAAGCCCCTGCAGGGACCCACCGACCCCGAAGCCATGGAACCCAGCGCAGCCCCCGGTGCCGGCACCTCACATCTGTTTCACTGCCGTTGGCTTCCAGCGGACGTCGACGAGGTAGTCTGAGGATCAGTGTTATTTCAAAGCTCCTTTTTTGGGGAACTACAGAGGGAGGAGGCTCTACTTAAAAACCAAACTAGCAGTGTCCGAAATGAGAGACCACAGTCAGGTGGGGCCTTGTCTCTTCCGGTGGTTGATTTAGCAACTGAGATAATTGATACTATTCATCTCAAAATGTGGGAAACCTTGGCAAAAAGGTGAAAACAGTGGTTATTGGAGGACTCAGCACAGTTTTTTTGTCCATCTATGCACTTAAAAATGATTTGCCAATTGAGATGGAATGAGAGGCATTAAAGAAATTAAAGGGCTGGTTGTTAATCTCCTACTGAGATAACCTGATTTGCAAGTCAGAATACAGGTGGACGAGGCCATTCATTGAGCACAAGGCAGAAGGGTAAGAATTAGGCTAAAGGTGAATGAGGATTACGTTTGCTTTATAAGAATGGACCTCAGTCTTCCTTAGACATGTAATGTGACGGTAGCACAATAATAGCTAACATTTATTGATCATTCTGGCGGACACTTGCAAATTCTTGGGTGGATCAGCTGATTTGATCACTGTGTACGTTTTAGAGACAAGGAAACAGGCACAGGGATAGATAACATTTCCTCAGTCAGTACGTGGGAATTACTGCAGAGCCTGACCTACTAAAACTGATTCACTCTGAGTTTGAGGGCATTCAATAAGTGTTAAAAGAATGAGTGTAGAAGCCACCTTCTCAAAGACAAACTTTCGCAAGGAGCACATTTAAACCAGTGTATTTCTAACAGCTTTAAAGTTGGCAGTGATAGTTGGTGTGATGTGAATTATTAACAGATAGTATTCTTTGGGGAGATGGGTCTCCTAGTCAGATGTAATTGGGAAATGACATACATGCTCTCGGGACATTTAAAACAATAACTTTCACATTATTCATGCTGGGAACATGTCTGGGAAATTATGGGATTTTTTTTTTAATCTCTGGTCCTGTGAATTCTTTACCACAGCTTGTCAGCAGAGCCTATCAACAATGACCTAGGAGATTCCTCAAAAGACCCTGTAACCAGGAGAGAAGAGAACAAATATGAAAATACTTGTATTTTTTGTAGTTTTGTACAACAACCTCAGCCTCGTAAACTTGCTGAACTTCCTCCTGATCAAGTGGGATGGTTTGAATGGTTTAGGGGGGGTTCCTTAGAAAGATAAAGAACTCTTTGGGGTAAAAAGGAAAAAAGGCAAGTATAATTTTCCTTTTGATACTCTCAAAGTGTAAGGGAGTATTCCATGTAGGAATTTCTGTTACATTGCTTTTATTAGACAAAAACGAGAGAAATAACACCTAGAATATAAGTAACAAGCTATATTGATTCATCCTATGGAAATAGCAAGCCATGAGATACATGTGGGCATCGCTGGGTGTATTTCTCATTTCTGGCCCCAGTGTTAGATTTTCACAATTTGTAGTGGCTGAATTGGAAGTAGGAAAAGCTTTCGTAAATCTCCTGGAGGCCCTCAGCACCCTGTTTTGCCTGTGGAAAGAAAGCAGCTCTGTGGGGAGGGAGGGGAGATGACCACAAAGGACTAACAGGCCATTTCTGGCTTCTCGCTATGATTGTCTTCAATCACTTGGCAATCACGATGCTATTAGGAGCACCCTGACCAAAGACACTCACATGCTTAGATTTGCCATTAACAGCATTGACAGGAAGCTCTGAGGTTGCTGCGGAGCTGATGGGTCTTGAGAGCCTTGAATTAGAAGTCTGCCTGTCCTTAAGACATGCTGCAGTGGCCCAGCTCCTCCTCTGGAAGGGGGCTCAGGTGAGAGTTGTTACTGTGCATGAGTGAAGATCTGAGTTATTCCATCTCTTACATCGCCTTTCATATCCTACAGCGCACTGCGTGCAAGTGCAGTAAGTCATGGCTGCTGTCTGTCACTGTGGCAGTGATTTGTACCTACACTGAGTTCAACACACGCTGGGAAATATGATTTTTATACAGAGACTTGCCCCAGACCTGTGCCCTCTGGCCACCCTGCATCCCCACCCTGAGGCACTGGTGTTGATTGAAACAGACATTTCCAAGGTGTAATACCTCATCTTGTCCCTTTAGATTTCATGATCTGGTTGGAATCAGGAAGCCAGGTCAAGGATTTTTGGCAACAGTGTTTCAAGACTGATGTCTCAAGTTTCAAGGTGCTCAATGACTCATCCCTGATATATGGGATCAGGAGGATATAAATATACAGATCTGCTACCATTGCTAAAGTTCTGAATGGCAATAGGCAATGCATGTATTTTTCCTTCATGAGAAAATTTATTTTTCTTTTTATGGAAAAAGAATGACCATGAAAAAATTAGAATCTTGAGATTCCAAAGAAGTGTTGCTCTTAAAGAACACTTATATTTGAGACCTCAGTCTCAGACTTTTTACTGAAGAATATAATTTAAGAACATAAAATAGCCCACGCCAGCTAGCTCATTTCACTGGAGTGTTGTTCTGATACACTAAGGTTGCAGGTTCAATCCCTGGTCAGGGCACATACAAGAAACAACCAATGAATGCATAAATAAGTGGAACAACAAATCAATGTCTCTCTCTCTCTCAACTAATAAAAATGCTGTTTTTTACTTGGAAGAAGTAAATATATAAAATATTTGGGAAAACATACTTGCTATTATTATATGTTAAAAGCAGACATCACATTGTGATGGAAGACAGTATCTGTTAAATGTTTTAGGTAAGGTTTTCCTCTAAAAGTTCTCATAAACATCTGAGAAGTGTGGGAGTATCAGGCATGATCTTGGAAGAAATTTTTTGTTGTCAAATTCATATTGTCTCTCAAAATAAAACCTGTCATGTAGGAAACTGACTTGCTGGAGGGAGAAATGCTAAGATTCACCAGAGCATCCTCATTCATTAGAAGGACTGTGTTTTGTTTTATTTTTTTCAGCTAAGATCACTTGTCACCAGTTTCAGGTCATGGTTTCCCCACCCCCCTCAGTATTTGATGAATGATCTCCTCCACTCATTCCCTCCCTTTTTCTAGGTGTGTGTTGCATCCTCATAAGAATAAGAAGGAGCAGCAGCAAAGGGCAGATGACCCATGTGATACTCTAAAGGGAGGAAAATAGGACCACAGGGATGATCCATGCTCATGGGTGAGCAGGGTTGCCTTGATGTGGTGATCTGAATTAAGTGAAAGCTAAAAGAAGTGTAGCATTTTATGGACTTATTCACCTTTTTCAATTAAACAGCTCCAATTCATCCCATTGGTCATTTATCAAACTTTGGGGATAGGAAACAAATGAGGTCCTAACTATCTCCTTTCAGAGATGGATCCTCCAGGCCAGCCTCAGGGACACGTGAGTCCATGTGGCCATTAAGGGCCTCATTCTAACCTAGTAAACTGGCTCTCAGGTTTATTTTTAAAGTAAAAATGAACAAGGATGCAGAAATCTTAGAAACAGAGGGAAATGGCAAATGGTGATTTTGATATATAATAAAATTACTTGAATTAGTGAAGGATTTAAAAGTTAAATATGAAACTGGGGAGCCTGGTCACTGAACTGGGCAACAAAGCATAAAATAAATAAAATTGCTCTCGGGATATTGATCTCCCTCACCACACTAACGAATCAGTGTATCAGGGCCCCCCACTACACACTTCCCACCACAGAGGAGAATGTTCAGGGTGCAAAGGCTTGGATTAAATACCACCGGTAGCCTATTTCCGGTTTGGGTTAATTCTGTTGTCTTTGACTGCCCTAGAACAGTAATTCCAGAGAATGCGCCTCTTTCGCCATGTGACTGCTTTGCATACATTTAATCATTTCAGTCTGCTGTCGGGTCTTTTCTGAACTGTGTGCGTAATTGGATACATGCACTACAACAAAAAGTTCCACTTTGACACCTGCCATTGCAGAAAATAACTCCAAGTAAAGACACAGGATATTGTAATAGGCAAATGTATTTATTTTGACAAGTGTGATGTGTTTTTAGTATTTCACTGTATACGAGTGACTATCTTGTAGAATATTTTCTAAAAGCAGCACCTTATACTATGTCTTTACCATATTAGCATACCTCTGTCATTAGGCCCCTCGTCAGAATAGGGGTTTACTTTCATTTTTAGTGTGACTTACCATGAAGCTGGAGAAAAACAAAATATGAGAATTAATGCTAGTATTGCATTTATGTTGTTTGTCATCAGCAATTTGAAAACACTATTGTTTCTACCACAGTCAAATCCCGAAACTTTAATACAAGCAGCTCCAGTGATAAAGAATTTCATCGTTGTTTTAGTCATCCATTTCTCTAAGGTTTTTACATGTGGAATTTGTCCTTTGGTTTTGTTTTTAGAAGTTTTCACACTTTGGAAATTTGTAGCAGAACATCACGGTTTTCGTCCTAACAGATGAGGCCGTGAGGACAAACTCACGCTGAGGGGTTTGTGTGTTCAGAGCGATCCGCTTTGCTTTTGTAATGAATGGGGAGACCCGGGAGAACACGGAGGTGCCCAGCAGCGGTGGCCTCCCTCCACGCCTCTCCGCAGCGAAAGCCTCTCTGTTCCTTGTGCAGCATCTCGGCTTAAATTTTCTGGTGCCAGTTCTCCCTGACAAACGTGAAATAGTGGGAAGAACGATCCGGAAGGAAAGATTCCTCCCCTCCCCTTCCCCACCACTCTTGCAGAGGCTAAAAAAATCTGATTTTCCTTTAATTTGTACTCAGCCGTGTCAGCTCTGTCAGAGAAAAGGGCATCCCTGCTGACAGTAATCATTATAACTCCAGGAGACCAGTGCAGATAAATATACTATAAGGCACCTTCTGAGTGGGTCAAACTTGGCCTGGTACTTCTGTGGTTCAGGTCTTTTGCAGAAAGATTTCCTCCATCAGCCTGGTTTCTCGCGGATGCCCAAAGATGTGCTTGTTTGTGATTCTTTCATAGAAAAATACCAATATCTTACATATCAAAATGTGCCAGTTGTCCTGATTAAAGAACTTTCTTTTCAGTGAAAATGTATGCTGCTACTCAGCAAACAGGCTCTCCATAAATGAAAAATAAATAAAAACAAAATCCAGAGACATTTAACACCGTATGTAAATTTAATTGGCATTTTGCTCTAATCTCTCATGACTGAACTGAATACTTTCAGGATTAATTGAAAATTGAAGATATATTTAATATGTGTATCAAATTCAAAAGCATGAAGTGTCTAGGTTTTTGGTTATTTTGTGTTATGAGACATTCCTAAATCCTACCATAGGTAGGCAAAGAGCACCAAGCAAGCATCGGCAAGTGGAATTAAATGATGTTGCTTTTCATTGCTCCTTTGAATATCACTTTTTTTCCTCTTTGTGTTTGGTGTACTGTAATCTTTGTAAAATTTACTTAGATAGTGATTTCTTTATCATGTCCAAGATTTTGGAGCAGAAAGTGGGGAACCGTTCGACCCTGTTTTACTAGAACAGGCATTTGCACTGTTACTGTGGAACGTGTTTCTGGTAATGAATATCTTGCCCTAAAAGAATGTTTTTATTGAATTTTCTACTGTGTTGCGTTTATTGAAATTGGAAATAAAATTTAAGCAACTAAATCTACAAACTAGTGTAATGCAGTTTCTTTGATTTCACCAGGGTGCTTCTTTTTCCAAATTGCATGGATCTAGGTCTCATTCTTTTCTGTATACACCAGTCAAATGAACCCTATGATGTGCCTTCTCAATTAATGTTTCAAAGTGTTCGAATAACAGGATAAAAGAGAGAAAACTTAAAATTAAAAGTTGTTACATTTGCATGGTAAGATTACAAGTGAGTTTGGTTTCCTTTTTTGATTTTTTGGTACCTTACAAAAATGTGCTGTTGACCATGAAGTATTTTTATAATCAGAAGAGAAAAAGCGCTGTTTTAGAAAGAATGGCCATCAGATCAGTGAAGGTCGGGTTGCCAACAAGCTCTTCTGGGATTCCCACTGCATACCTTTCACCAGTCCACTCCTTGGTCAGCCTGGGAGCCTGACATAATTAGTGGGGGAATCGCTACTGCTTTGGGAACATGCCCCTTCAACCAGCCACAAAAACCATTTCCACGGCTGGGGTCCCTGAGATATCAACTGACATAATTTTTGCCAAGATAATCCTTGACATTATGCTGTCTTTCAATGAGGAGATGTCTCTGATATAAAACGCTTCTTTTCAGAGTCCAGTAAGACCCTTGTGATGGCTTTCATTTCCTGTGGAACGCTTAGAAATGAATGCAACAGTGTTTCTACCCTTCTGTGCTGTCTCTGTCCTCCTGGCTGCTCATTTAAGCGATAGCTGAAAGGATTGCCATTTTCCCCTACTTAAGAGATATTTTCCTGCTCTATATGGTTATGATTTATTATTATTATTTTTGGCTTTCATTACGACATGATTCAAAAATTTTGCCTGACTCTGGCTCAAAACAAGGAACCATGTGGGATGTATTTGTATCAGCATATTGGGACACGTATGTGTATTTTGAGAAGAGGACTTTAGATAAAAATGTGTTCCTGAGAGAGATCCCTAATGACTTCATCCATACTCTGCTCCTAAGACCAGGGCACGTCCTCATTTCTGCTTTCCTGTAGCTTTCAAAAGCTGTGTTCTTCCAACTGAGCTTTCTCTCTCTGTTAGGAGCTGGCTTCCCCTCTTCTGTGTCCCAAACTGCTCTGGAAAGCAGATGTGGACTGATGCAGTCTCCCCTGGCGGTCCCGTCAAGCCATGCACTCCCTCTGTGTCTAAAGTAGGAAGAACCTTTCTTTTTGTGATCAGGTTACAAATGAAGTGATTTGAGAATAACAAAATTTTTTATCTGATTCCAAATGCCCAAGTTACTAAATACCGTGAAATACAGGGACGTCTTCAGATTACGTAGATCCTATAGATAAGTAATAAGTCCCAGGCCAGAAGAAAATCCCATAGGACTCTCACATAAGCATGCGCCCCTGCTCTCTTTTTCAGATTGGTGCCTAGTTATATCTACCTTCCTTTCCCTCTGCCCTAACCTCTGTCCAACAAGCCTCACCAGCAAATTATTGGCAATTCTCACCCTTAAGCCTTTGGTTATATGGGTCTTTCTGGGAATGTCTTTCTTCCTCACTTTTTTCAAGGTTCAGCTGACATGTCATTTTCCTCAGGAAGCCTTCTAGAGTCCATCTGGGTAGATCTCCTCCTCCTCCTTGTGTGCTGTCCCTTTATTAAAGCTTTTGTCTGATTCAGTGTGGTATTACAGTGGTGTTGACAAATCTGTCCCCTTTGTAACATTATGAGGGTTTTGAGAGAGAGGCCGGCACCTGCCACATCCGTCTTTTGTTTGCCCAGAGGATATTGTTCAGAGTTTTACACACATTAGGTGCTTGGTATGAGGTTACTGTGGTTTAATTTGAATTCCCAACATATATTTATTTGTATGGTGAGGTGTTGATTAGACAAAGAAGAGAGGTAATAAAAGTAATTTGCAGGAATTGGTAACAATTCCTGTGACAATTTGCCGTTTTACAAAAAGGCATTGCCCTGTAGTAATAGGGAAGACAGAGGAGCAAAGCCTGGTCTGGAACACCTTCATGATAAAATCTAAAATGGGTAAGAAAAAGCTGAGAATGCACAGTTGGGTCTTATCTGCATCTTCTCTATGGCTGCAAGGAAGGCTGAAGGCCTTCCCATCCTGGGGACTGGCACCAGCTCACAGTCCTGGCTGATTTTGTGCCAGACCAAAGGCCGCTTCCAGGCTATGGTTTCTACCACTCGGGCAGGCAGAGGTGGCCCGGCAACTTGATGCAGCTAGGACGCAACGGGGCTTCTCACACGTCTTCTGGAATTCCTCACATTTTCCTTGTTATCTTCTTCCTCCTTTCTTCTTTCTATTCTTCTTTTCCACAAAACTTTAAGTAGCATGGTGAAAAAAAGAGAAAATAACAGATATTGATAAAGCTGAAAGTTACACATTTGATTTTGAATTTTACTTGTAATTTTTTTTCTTAACCAAAAGTTCAAGTGATAAAATGAAAGTTTCAACTTTAATGTGAAATGATAAAAATATACTGGCCATAGCTTTTTTTCCTTTGATATATCGGTTTAGGATGTTTTTAATATTGCATTATGAAAATATGTCTAATTACAAACGGAGGCAAAAATTTCTGCCCTAAGCAAAAATCTCACACTTATATTAGAATATGCAAAGTAAAATGTGAATTTCTACCTTTATCCTACCCCAATTCCACTCTTCTTTTCAGAAGGAAATTTTGTTAAACTTTGTATATACATTCTTGCAAGCCTTTTCCCATGCACCTATGAACATACATGCACATATGAATGTATGTATAGAGATTACAAATAACTTGTGTCATGCTGTACATGATGTTCTGCAATTTAATATGATATACTTCGGGAGATGTGCCCACGTCAATACATAAGACTTGACATTGTTTTAATGGCTACATAGTTAATAATCTTTCCCCCAATGATTGACATTTAGGTAATTTCCAGGATTTTTTGCTCAGTTCAATTATTGTACATGTGTCTATTTTTTGCACACATTCACATGTATCCCTAGGATAGACTTTCAGAAGAAAATTTCTGGGTCAAGTTTTAAGCAAATTAACATGTAGATTTCCTGCCAAATTGTCCCCAGAATGGCTGAAACACGTTGCCACAGAGCATATGAGAATACAGTTTCCCCACAAATCTTCCAGAATTGGGTATTGGGTATTATTGTTTTTTTTTTCTTAATATTTTCAACAAATTGCTCATTGCTTAACACCTTAAGCACGGTGTCAGTCCCCAGGGCCTGACAGTGGACTTTTCGTTTGGGTGGTGTCAGTCCCTGGGGACTGACAGGAAACTTTCCATTTGGGCGACATTGATGCATGGGACTGGCAGTATCAAGGTTAAAAAATAAATGTTGTAACTTTAACAAAGTTTTGCATTGGCTGCACCACTGTGCACCTGTTTATACTCTAACTCAACACCCGTCAAGTGGTCGCCGGCCCGCCACCTGAACGGAAAGCCCAGCAGAATCAGCTCCGTGCTTAATGTGTTAATTGTTATTTCTCATCAGAGCAATTTAGCATCTTTTCGTAGATCCATCAGATTGAGGGTGCATTGCTTGTTTATTCCTGCTCTAATGCCACAGACAATTGTATTGGAGAGCAAGTCCCTCTTCATTTATCTCCTTGGCTAATTTTGCACATTTACTTTTCCAGATGGATTTTTGGAATGAACTGCACCAATTCAATAGAAAATTCTATTGGGGATTTTGTTGCAGTCTGCATTGAATCTATAAGTTCACTTTAGGAGAGTTTACAGGTTTACAATATTGAGCTTTCCGGCCAGGAACGTGGTTAACCTCTCTGCCTGCATGTTGTCATTTGTAGCTTTCTCTAGAACGTTATAGCTTGTGTGCATTTATTTCTCTGACTGCTAGTGTTTTATTCTTTTTGTCACCACTGTGAATGGGAAATTTTCACATTAACAATTCTAACGGTTGTTAAAGATACATAGGAAAGCTCTTGGTTTCCCTTCTTCTGGGTACTTTAATTTTGGTAGATGCTCGGTGGGTTTTCTTGGATCAAAAATTCTTACTTTCTAATTATAAAATACTGTATGTTGTAGTAAAATTTGCCATCTAAATTAACAAAGTAAAAAGAGAAAATGCTTTACCATGTTTAAAGATTCTGCAACATGAACAGTTCCTAATTTGCCATTTGTTAGACTTATTTTCATGTTAGTATGTTCTGAATGTACCCGATTCTTTGGAGAAACTATGTACTATTTCATTTTATGGATAATCATGATTTATTTTTACCAAAGGAAATATATATGTGCATAGTTAAATAAAATCAATAGCAAGTGCAATTTAAAAGCTTATAATAAAAATAATCAATCCCCTTTTCATAGTTCTTTCTACACTCCTCTGCTTTTCCCAGAAGTCACCACTTTAAGCTGTTGTTGGTGATTTTTATCTGACATTTCCCTTAATATTTCTAGATGGTCTGATTATACTGCTCTTTCTTGATATGTAGTATAGGGCAAAGGAAGGTTTACAGTTGTGAGCACATGAAAGCAGTGTCTATTCTTATATTATTTATTAATTATTATATTATTTTCCACACAACTGTAAACCTACTTTTCCCCCACACTGTTTAGCTTATACAGATTTTCTGGGTGAAAATTTTTAAAACCCCTCTTTTTTGTTCCTTCATTTCCTCCCATATAATATATATTGCAATTTGTTTTTTAAACCAATAGCTACTATTTACATCATTAGAACTATTTACCATTACTTTTTGGCAGGGTCAAATAGTGTACAATGATTTGATTTTTTCCTGGATCTTTAAGGTAAATAGCAGCTTTCTTTCTTCTCACCCTACACTCTTACGTATGTGTATATTTTTTTGTATTATCTCACTGGTTAGAACATCTAGGATAATTAAGCAATAATACCAGTTATTCTTATGTTGTCCCAAGTCTTGAGAAAATGCCTTGAGTGTTGATTAATTATTTAGAAATCTAGAAGAACTCAGAATAAAAGGAAGCTATCAAAATCTTGAACACCAAGTCCTCAGAGATGAGGTTGCTGTAAAACCCATCTGAATGGAGGACACTGTCGCCGGAGTTGCTGAATGAATGATGGGAGGTGAGGGGAGGATGTAATCTATGCGGGAATAAGACTTCAAAAGAAAGTGGACGCCAGTTTGCCTGAAAAAAAAAATTAATGAGGTCTTCAAGTATCTGGACAATGAATAAAGATAATTATACTGTACCGGGCAGTTTAAGTTCTATAATTGTTAGGAAAGGTTAACACTAAGTTTAAATTCATTTTGAATCACAATCATTCCTTGAGTGTACTAATGACAGTGTTGAGCTATAAATATCACCCCCACACTACTTTTTTATGTCCCCACCAAAAATGGTGGGAGAGCAACGGGTGACCATGGCTGTGATAAGGTGTGGTTTCCTCACTGCCACCTGTCCCCAGAAGTCCTTGTACAGGACTCAGTGGGAAATGCAAGGCAATCTGAGCTTTTTCCTAGGAGATGGAGATGGAGCATCATGAGAGCCTTGATTGGAAGCACACCCACTATACCCACAGCACACCCCCAAATCAAGGTTTTCCTCGTTAGAGACCCCGTGGATGATTTTTAAATGAGTCCTTCTCAGCTCATTCTCGCCTGGGTTTGGGACGGTGCGGAGGGGCTCCATTCGAGTTCTGCTGCAGAGCCCTGGGTTGCAGCTCTTCCCACTGGAATGTCTGGAGGGGTTCCACGTTCCTGACCTAACTGCAAAAGATCACAGTGTCGTTCCCTCATCTTTTATTATCCCGACAGGTAGCTAGTTTGTATTCTGCAAAGGAGTTACCTGCCTTAGTAAAACAAACACATAAACTCAAGATAAAGAGAAAATACAACTAAGGAAGGACAGGTGGAAGAAAACAATTGTCTACTGTCTTCATGTTTCATCTTTCCAGCTCTCAAAGTAGATTTTCTTCTCCATCAACATATCTGCTTCGTGCAGTAATGTATCATCATCCTTTGAAGCCAAGAACAGCATCTATGGTAACACTAACCCTTGCCCAAGGCAGACATTAATAATTGATCACAGCAGTCTTGTCTGCTGATAGCAGATTTGGCCTACATTCTTCTCAGTAGAGTGGTCTGGCCAGCCACTACTAATCAATTGAAATGAAATGTAAAAAGAACCATAACATTAATAAAAAACCCCTAAAGACATAAAGAAGAAACTTAGTTTTATACAAAAACAATTATACTCAGAGAGTAATAGGGGGATCGTACATCAAATGTTCTTTTTCTTTTAGTTTTTATGCATTATCTGTCATTCTAACAAGGAGACTAAATGCTCTGCTTATGACAGAAGCTTGGTTCCAGCCTATGATCATGAGCTTCCTTTAGAATTGTAGCCACAGGTTTTCAGTGTGAACGGGAGCATCATCCTGAAGGTGTTCCCTCTGCCTCACAGTGAGGTCACCTTTACAAGTGGGGACCTAATACACACCCACACTGTAAACGGTGACAGCTTGCTTCCCAACAACTTAATTGACACAGATATTCCAGAGATAGTTTTACTCTTTGATGATGTCATCTCAGTAGGCACAAACCCTCTTTGTTCTTTTCTATGAGTCACTTGAACTATGAGGGTTTCGTATGTATAAACTTTGTTGTCAGTTCATTACTGGCTTCTGATTTATTTTGATTGAGACTTATGTGTGATAGATGTCATTAGGTTCTCACTCTTCAGCTTGCTACAACTGATACTGTTGTAGCCATTTTGTAGCCATTTATTGGTTCAGTGATATAATTTAAATATATTTTAGGATTTTTTTTCCTACTAGGGCGAGACTGGAATACCTTCACAGAATCCATTTAAAATGCACTGGCAGTGATTTTCCATTAGTGTGGAGCTGCAGTGAATCACAGTAATTCAAGGATAACGCGATGTATGAAACTTTCGGTCACTTACGTTAATAAAATGCCATGCAAAAGAAAGAAAGTTTCTTTGTATTTTATTAGACACTTGTAAATAAGTTAGTGGAGGCCAAGGATTTAGCTTTGAGGGGCAATATCTCAACACCAAGAACTGTTATCTTTTAACTGTTTATATTACAGTGAGTGCTGAAAGCATGGGGTACATTGCTTTTATGGTCATTGAAGTTTGTCATCTTTTACTCAGTTTCCTGTTTGTAATGTTCCCTCTGAGAAAAGTCACCCGAAAATGTGAAATGTGCCCAGACAGGGATAAGCGGAGCATGCTGTAGGTATTTGTTTCAATTCAAACATTATTGTTTTCAAGGCCTACCAGGTACCAGGTACCGTTCTGGAAGCTGGAGGCACACACATCCATAAGAAGTAGTCCCTGACTTGACAGAATTCACACTCCAACTCTGGACACCAAGACATTAGCAATGAGCTCTGCTCTTCTTATCCTCTGACTGCAGGCTTGCTTCCTCGGCTCCTTCAGAGGCGTGCTCAGAGGCCGCCTTCTCAGAGGGGCCTTGTTGGACCGTCCTGCTTTCGTACTGTGTTCTCCTCCCAACTCTCAGCTCTCCTATTCGTCTGTCCGGGCCTACAGCACTCGGTAAATAACCAACTGTATTTTTTATCAGCCCTTCTTGTTTATAATCAGCTTCCTCCCACTGGAAGAAAAGTTCCACAAGGATAGAGAGTTTTATGTGTTTTGCTTATTGATAAACTGCTAGGTCCTGCAATATGCTTGATACATAATGGGCACCCAATGAATACACTAGTGGTGATGAATTATCCTAAGAAAGCTGGTGCCTGATCTTAGACTTTCAGCCTCCAAACTATGAGAAAGAAATTTCTGTGGTCTCAAAGCCACCCAGTCTGTGCTTTACATCAGCCCAACTAAAGCAAAGGCTAGGTCATAAAAGGTGCTGTTACGCTCTGACGCCACCTGCTCTGGGAGCGCCAGCTTCCCTGTCACGAGGATAGTCCCAGTCCTATGGAGAAGTCGACATGGCAATGAACTGACACTCCCTGACAACAGCCAGCACCAACTTGCCAGCCACGTGAGTGAGCAGTCTTGGAGGAAGACCCTCCAAGCCCAGGCAGGCCTTCGGAGGGCTGCAGTCCCTGGCTGGCATCTTGATTATAACCTCACGAGAAACCCCAAATCAGAACTACCCAGGTTAGCTGCTTCCAAATTCCTGACCTGTATGAGACAATAAATTCTTAATGGTGTTTAAAAAAAAAAAAAGAAAGCTGGAAAAGTACTCAAAGAAGAAAGTCCAAATGTTTTTGAACTAGGCCAAAGAAGGAATAGACATTTCCAGGGGCGATATAGCCTCCAGTGGAGAGAGGACCATGAGCAAAGGCACAGCACGTCTAGGGAGGTAAGAGTGGCCCAGGCGTGGCCAGAGAGCTGGGACTGAGGCGGTGGGAAGGGATGGAGGGTTGAGGGAGACGGCAGGGAGTAGGAAACGAAGGAAGCTGGGGCCAGATGGTGGAAGGCCTGGTGAAAATTTAAATTACCATGTAGATGGACTTGCTGAGCTAAATTAAAAGGAGGCATTTCTTAAAGACTGGCTGTTTTCCTGATTTTTATGACTTTGGCTTATCAACCTCAAAAATACAATAGCCAGTTATTTTACCAGCAAAATGAGTTTATTTTGGAGAAGCAGAGAATTGTAATTCAGGAAAGACAAAATATGATGAACCATAGACAAGTCCAAAGGGTCAAAAGGAAGGTTTTCTTTTATGAGGTTTGAGTAGAAAACCGAGGAGGGTTGTTTAGAACGAGAGCTCACTGAAGAGCAGGAGCTCTGGGTCGTGTGTCTGCAGACAGCGGTGAGTGTGTGGTTGCTGCAGCGGGGAGGGACCTTGTCTCCTTTTTTTTTCCAAAGTAGATGAAATTCCTATGTGATAAATGTCCTTCTTTGTCAAAATAATTCTTGTCTTCCTTTTCCCCGCTGGTTCTGTGGGCTGTGATGAGTGGCACGCGCATTATAAATCAAATTTCAAAGCTACTAATGAAGTCACCCTTTCAGTCCAGATAACTAGATATCTTCATTATGATGACTGCGACCTTACATCATATTAACACCACTGAATCTGTGCTGAAGCTTAGCAGCAGAGGGTGACAAGAATGTGGTATGACAGTGGACAGTCAACTGGGATTAGCAAGGGGTATTTCTGAGTTGTCAGCGGAGCCGTGTCAAAGTACATGCAGGGCGTGAGGTGAACCGTGTGTTAGACCAGGCTAAGGAACCTTGGGAGGGACGGGGTGTTAGCTGTGTTATCCTTTCTAGTGGTGAGGCAGGTTCTGAGAAAGACGGCAGAGCAGCCCTGATGTTTCTGAATAGGGCGGCAGAAGGGGAGCGTGGTACAGGGGAACTTCTGTGGAGGAGCAGTCGGTGAACGGGAAAAGCAGTGACTGGCAGCAGTAATGAGGAGCAAGACAATAGGGAACAGACCTTCCCAGTCCCTGGCCCTGGTGCTAGAGAAGGGACAGGTGCACTAGGAAGATTCTGAGAATCCATTTTTGAGCTGGAGGAATGCTAAATTACATTAAATGTGAGAAAGAAAAAAAACCCTTTGATTCTGCAGTTGGGTATGTAAACAGAGAATGAGGTTTAAAAAAACAAGGGGGATGAAGCACCCAGAGTAGCAGGGGCTGGATGGGAGGCAGAAGAGTTCTGGGTCAGGATGAAGTCTCAGAAGAGGCAGGGAAGGGTTTTCAGGAACATCTATAAAGGACACAGGGACGAAACCGAAGAGGGGTAGGATCAAGGTGGAAAGCAGGGATGGCTGGGGTGGGGGCATAAAATGGAGACAACTGTACTTGAACAACAATTAATTTTTAAAAAAAGAGGCAGAGAAGGTGCCCAGTGGTGGGGGCTAGCCTGAGGAGATTCAGGGGCGTTGGGGTCAGGCCACAGGGACACCCTCAGCACAGCAGGGGCACTGTGAGGGCAGACAGGCTGTGCAGGGGGTGGGTCATAGTCGACAGGGAGTGATGTAAGTGGTTGCCTTGTAGTCTCATCGAAAAAGTGAGCAAGTAAGCCACTTGCAGGCTAGGCTACTCCCAATAATTGAAACGCTCTTGGTATATCCCAAGTGTCATCTCATATTACCATGGAAATAGCCACTCCATTTAGGGTTGCATTTAACAAAGCTTATGCAAGAAAGATAAAGATTGGTACAATCTGTTGTCATCCTACATCATTGGTTAAGGGCATTTACTTCACGGAGGGGTGGAAGTGGGCGCAGGATAATGTGTAATTTATAGTAAATTATCACAGATATTTATAGATACATTTTACTCATAAGATTGTCTTCTTGTTATTTATACGCCTGACTTATAGTTCTGAAAGAAGGCAATTCTTATCTTTTCATACGCACATTTAAAACTCATGTGTTCATTTATATTAAAATAACATTATAGTATTTTGTGTCTTGTTACTATTAAAAATAAAACAGTGGAATTTACAAAGAATAACAAAATTTGTTATTGCAAAGTACCACAGACCCTGACTGTTCTGCCTCTATAGCATCATCATATTTTAAGGAATTTGCAATCATGTAAAATGTGTTGAATTTGATAGACTCCCACCATAAAACAGGCAAATGCTTCATAACAACCAACAATGGGATTGCATTTTTTTCTGCTTGGCAGATTAACTGCTGGTTTTGTTTCCTGCCAGATCGCTCACTGTACATGAGTAATAAATTAGGATGATTTTTTTCCCTTTACCACGTTTTTATTTTTATTTTTGTTTTTGCCTTTTTTTTTTAAGCCTCTCAAAACTCTTTTCCTACTGGGCAGAAAGACCCACACCTAATGTGTACATGTTCCTTGCCCTCATCAATAAATTTCTTTAAATTCTAACACTTAAAAATTAAGGATGCCCTGACAAGGAGAAAGAAAGCAGCTGTTAAAAAGAGCAATTTGAGAAGGGGGAGTGTGTGGAAGGGGGATTCTCTGTGTGGGTGTCTGAGCTTTTTTTAAAAAGATCTTTAATGAAATAGACTTGACATATAATAAAATGCACACATTTAATGTGTACAATTGTGTAAGTTTTGAAATATGCATATGCCCATAAGACTATTACCACATTAAGATCATTAACGTATCCATCACCCCCCCCAAAGTTCACTGTTGCGTGTATCAATACTTCACTAGTTTTTATTGATGAATATTATTCAGTAGTACTATGGTATACGATTGTATGGCTATACATACCACAATTAGATGGCTGTATAAACACCAGAATTTGCTTGTTCATACACCTGTTGGAGGGCATTTGGTTGTTTGGTTATTACAAATAGAACTGCTATGAGCATTTATGTACACATTAGTGTAAGTCAGATGCTTTCCTTTCTTGAGGACTGGAATGGCTGGATCAGAGAGAGAGTGTGTGTGTAGCCTTTTAAGAAACAGCTGGACTCCTTTCCAAAGTGATGGTGTCATTGTCTGTCCGCACAGGCCGTGTGCCAGAGTTCCAGTGACTCCATATCCTAGCCCATGCTAGATATGGTCAGGTTTTTAATGACAGACTCGCATAGGTCTGGAGTGGGATGTCACTGCAGTTTCAGCTTGTATTTCCCTGGTGGCTCATGGGCAGACCATCTCAACAAGTCCACACTTCCATGTGCATTTATGCTTGAATGAAGTGTCTGCACAAATATTTTGTCCATGTTTAATTTGGGCTGCTCGTTTTCCTATCACTGAGTATGAGGTTCTTTATGTGTTATGGATTCAAGTCCTTTAGCAGACAAGTGATTTACAATTATTTTTTCTGGCCTGTGGTCTTTTTGTTCTTGTAATAATGAGTTTTTAAGAGCAGAATCCTTAATTTTGATGAAATTCATTAATCTTTTTGTTGCTGATCATTCTTTTGGTGTCACAGCTAAGAAATCTTTGCTAAATGACTAATTTTTCTGTTTTCTCCATGAATTTTTGAATTAATTATTAACTATCATGTAAGGAATAGCTGGAAAAAATTGCATGTGGAGATCCAATTGTTTGTGCGCCATTTGTCTCCGCTGAGTTGAGTTTGAACCTTTTCCAAAACTCAGTTGATCATCATGTATCTTTGGTTTCTTCCTCAACTCTCTCTTCTGTTTCATTAATTTATATGTATATCTTGATGCCAATCCCACGCTACGCTGATCACTGTAGATTTGTAATGAGTCGCGGTCAGGTAGTGTAACTCCAACACCGCTCTCTTTTTTTCAAAGTTGTTTTGGATTTTCTAGGTCCTTTGCATTCCCATATACATTTTCATTGAGATTGCAAAGAAGTTCTCAATGAATTTGAGAAGAATTGATATCTTACCAATATCGAGTCCTGTAGTCCATAACCATCTCCGCATTTACTTCAGCCTTCATCGGTTTCTCTCAGGAATGCTTTGTAGTTTGAAGTGTGCAGGTCTCGCCCCTATTTTGTTAGATTCATTCTCTAGAATTTTGTATTTTCGATGTTTTCATAAAGGCATTTCTTTACTTGAGTTTCCTATTGTTCATTCATTGCCAGTATATGGAAATACAATTGATTTTTATGTATTGATCTCGTACCCTGCAGACTTGCTAAACTCACATATTAGTTCTAGTAGATTTATCACCCTGTAAGCTTTTACGAATAGATGACCATGAGGTCGGCACAGAATGACAGTCTGTCTTCTTCCTTTCCGAAGTTAATGCCCTTTCTTTCTTTTTCTTATTGCATTGGCTAATACCTCATTACATTGTTGAGGGAAGACATCATTGCTTTGCTCTTAATCTTAGGTGGAAAGCATTCAGTCTTTTATGATTAAGTCGTATGTTAGGTGTTGGTTTTTGTAGACGCTCTTTATCAGGTTGAGGAAGTTTCCTTCTATTCCTTGTTTGCTTATGGCTTTTATCAGAAAAGGATACGCTTTTTCTGAGTCCGTTGTGATAATCGGATGGTTTTTCTTTGCTAGTGTGTTGGTACAGTGAATCGCATTGATGGAAATTTGAATGTTGAAGCCACCTTCCGTTTTGGGGATATATCCCACTTGGTCATGCTGTGTTATCATTTTTATGCATTTTTGGATTTGACTAGCTAATGTTTAGTTAAGGATGTATGCTCATGAAGGATATTGTTCTCTAGTTTTCTTGTAATTATTTTTTATAGCTTTAGCATCAGGGTAATGCTGGCCTCATAAAATGAACCTGGAAACATTGCCACCTCTACAATTTTCTGTAAGAGTTTGTATAGAATTAGTACTTCTTTCTTAAATATTAGGTAGACTTTACCAGTGAAGCCATTTGGTAAAAGGCAAAAGATTTATACAACCTGAAGAGAAACCAGAGTATAACAATGAAGCCATTTGGGCATGCCATTTTATCTATTTATTTGAGTAAATTAAAAAGGCTTTTAACCACAAATTCATTTTTTAAATTAGGTTGCTTAAACTTGTTATACAGCTAGCTGATGCACCTTTCATTTTTAAAAAGTGTTTTTTGTCTCTGTGTTTCATTTTTAGATAGTTCCTATTGCTTCATAGTTAAATTTACTTATTTTTTCTTCTGTAGTAACTAATCTGCTAATTGCCTCCGGTGTGTTTTTTCACCCCAGGTACCGTGTTCTGCATCGCTAAAGTTTCATTTGGGTCTCATTTTTATATCCACCATGTCTTTATTTAATCTGCTTAATGGCTTTCCTGTCTTAGTAGTTATATTGGATATAGTTTACTAACTGTTTTGAATGTTTTAGTTTACAAATTCTATCACCTATATCATTCTGTGTTGTTTTTATTAATTTCACTCCTCATTATGGGTCTTAATTTCTTGCATCTTTGTAGGCCTGGTGCTTTTTTACTGGATGCCAGGCATTGTCAACTTACTTGGAAACAGCTTAAAACTTTCAGTTCTTGCTTTTAAGATTTGCTCATCTGGACTCAAGCAGTGTGTATTCTGGGATGAATTTTACCCTACCACTCAGGCAAACTCTTCTGAGCTCTGGATGCAATGCCGTGTGAATTATGGGGTATTCCACTCTGGCTGGTGGGAACAGGGGCTATTCCCAGCTTCACATGGGCCTTGAGAATCGTTCCATCTTTTCCTTTCATGAGTTTGTTTTCCTGACTTTGGACAGTTTCATCACGCATGTGCCCTGATCAATACTCCACTGAAGAGTTCATGGGGGGCCCTCTGCAAATCCCCCAAGTTCTTGTTCTGTGTGGATCATCATACCTTGGCACTCTCCTGCAAACTTCAGCTGCCTTTGCCTCAGTGGACTCTCATCTCTGCTGCCTCAATTTAGAGTGATGATCTGGCTCTACCAGTGTTCCCCTTCCTCAGCTCATGGTCTGCAAATTCCCACCGGACAGTCAGCTGTAGCGATTGTGGAACTCATCTTGTCTGTTTCCCATCTCACTGGAATCGCCCACCTTCGTTGCTGAATGGCCAGTGCCAGAAAACTTGTTTTATATGTTGTGCCCCATTTCTTAGTTGTTTCAAGTAGGAGAGTAAATGTGGCACCTGTTAGTCATACGATTAGTATAAATGACCACAGAGAAAGAGGAAAGTAACATCCTAGTACTGTTTTTTAAAGTTTTAGTTATTTCACGGACCCTCCGAAAGCATTTCAGAGACCTTCACGGTTTCCCCGACTGTTTCCAAACCACTCCTGGGTGAACGATAATAGTAATAGATGGTACATTAGTGCAATGTTAGTGAATGCTGCTGAAGTTTTCTAAGTGTTTTGATCCAACTTATATTCTCACTAGCAATGCCTGAGAATTCAAGTTTTCTTTTTTTTTTTTTTTAAGATTTTATTTTATTTATTTTCAGAGAGAGGAGAAGGGAGGGAGAAAGAGCAATGTATGGTTGCCTCTCACATGGCCCTCATTGGGGACCTGGCCCGCAATCCAGGCATGTGCCCCGACTGGGAATCGAACCGGGACCCTCTGGTTCCCAGCCCGTGCTCAATCCACTGAGCTACACCAGCCAGACTCAAGTTTTCTTTTTAATCCTGGCTAACATCACTATCCGTTTTTGGTTTAAACATTGCGGCATATGTGTAGTGGTATCTTATTTTTTCAAAGATTTTATTTATTTATTTTTAGAGACAGGGGAAGAGAGGGAGAAAGAGAGGGAGAGAAACATCCATGTGTGGTTGCCTCTCACATACCCCTACTGGGGACCTGGCCTGCAACCCAGGCATGTGCCTTGACTGGGAATCGAACCGGTCTCCCTTTAGTCCGCAGGCCGGCACTCAATCCACGGAGCCACACCAGCTAGGGCCATTATTTTTATTTCCCAGATAACTCAGGAAAGGGAACATCTTTTTCCTACACAGTCAGTTCTTGCTTTACACAGTATTCCATGACAGTAAAAATGATTGTGTATGATTAAATTTTGTAAAGCTCTCTTCATAGTCAATAGAAAAAGTACAGTTGTTCCGTGATCTTTAACACCTTTGTCAAGATACCAAAAAAATTCTCTTACTGCTGTTTATAAATGTAGAGGGAAATGAAAAAGTAGTAAAACTAAGATTTATTTAGTTCACTGTAATTTAAAATATGAGAAACACTGAGAATTAAAATTTTTATCTTTTTGTCAGAAAGCCGAATCAAAAGCTGAGTTTGGACAGTGCTCGCCTTCTTCCCGCTGTAGAACTTTCGATGTGGAGAAAGTGCCTTCTCTGTGCCTGGGCCTCACGTTGTGCTCCTGAGACTGGATCGTCTTCCAAGGCTTATCCCTCACACTTCCCATGTTGTGAAATCTCGGAAACTTCTTTTAATGTGAAGTATTTTTCTGGAGTGACTTCCTCTAGGACCTATTGATTCTTTTCATCACAACCACTTTCCTGATTTACGTGGATCAATTTGTCTTCGCTGAGTTCCTCTGGCTGAATATGTAGCCTCTCAAATGGTGCCAGGGCCACATGCCTGTGCTAATCACTCCTTCCTGGGCGGCCTTTACTTTACATTTTAGCTCTACTTCCAATATTATTGTTCTGCTTTTTCCTGTCTTTGAATTCTCTTCCATTTTTTTGTCTGTGCTTCCTCTCCGTTGACCAGTTCTCTCTGTTGATTGTCCATTTTCGTAAAACATCATGTGGATTTGTTACTGGGCTAAAAGGAGGAATCAGAACTATATGTTTCACTGTGTGTGAACTGAATAACAGGTGCACAGTGACCAATCACTGACAGACTAAAAGGAGTGACACAGCTGGTCATTGGTCATGACACATGACTGTTATTTAGCTAGTGACTTGTGGGCTAAAGAGCTACGAGCAAAGATTGTATTTTCTGCAGTTACAGTTAAGAAAACTGTAGTAACTGCGATTTGGGTGACTGGTGAAATTGTGCATTTTCCAGAACCATGCAAAATAAAGAGTCTGTGTTTACTGGTCATGTGGATGTATTCTTCTGTGAAATGTCCATTCATGCTTCTTGCCCTTTTTAAACAGTGAATTGTCTTTTTCTTATTGAAAATATAGGAATTCTTTATCTATTCCGGGAAACCATATTTCTTTGGCTAGGTGTTTCAGATATCTTTTCTAACTGTGATTTTTGTTTTCAGTACTTCATGGTATCTTTCAATGTAATGTAGCCCCATTTATCAAATGTTTCCTTTATAGTTAGTGCTTTTCATGTTATACTTAAGAAATCTCTGCAAATTCCAAGGTCACAGAGGTATTCTTTTATCTTTTCAATGCTGTATTGTTACAGTGCCTTTCATACTTAGAGTTATAAACACACAGAATTATTTTTATGAGATAAGGTAGAGGACAAAATTCACTTTTCCCCATATGGATATTTAGTTGTCCCAGCCTTAAAAATATCATTCTACTCCACTGCTGTGCGGTATCACTTTTGTCATAAATCACTCGCCCGTCTAAGCGTGAGTTCGTTTCGGTCTCTATCACGTGCATTGGTGTATTTGTCTATCCTTGCGCTAATACCACACTATTTTAATGAGTATAGCTTTTTAAGAAGTCTTAGTATCCAGTAATAACTCTTTCTTCACAATATCCTTAGCTGTTTTTGGCCCTTTTTAAATTCCATGTAAATTTTAGAATCAGCATGTTGATTTAATAAAAAAAACAAACATACTGAAATTTTGGTTGAGTTTGCATGGAATTTATTGATAAATCCTAGAAAAAATTTACATCTTTGCTGTATGTATGTATATACGTGTGTATATACATACACACATTGCCTTAAAACTCAGCACTTGGTTTTTCTTCATTCAGTCTTCTAATATTCTTGATCATTTTTACAAAAATATTTATTTATTTTAGAGAAGGGGGAAGGAAGGGAGAAAGAGAGGGAGAAAAACATTGATGCAAGAGAGAAATGTCACTTGGTTGCCTCTCATACGCACCCTGACTGGGGACTGAGCCTGAAACCTAGGCATGTGCCCTGACAGGAAACCAGTGACCTTTCACTTTGCAGGACAATGCCCAATCAACTGACCCACACCAGTCAGGGCTTGATAATTTTTTATTTATTGCCAAATGTAGTGCAGTAAAACGTAGAGATAATTTGAGATTCTCAATGAAAGGTATCTTTATCCAAAGAGGGTGTACTTTTATTTCAGGAAGCAGTTAAGATAGTGGAGATCACTTTAATTCAAGGATTGTGCTGATTAGGAGTTTGGCTTTAGCGTCGTAAATGCCGGCCTACTTTGAGCTCCTGCCTATTCTCAAGGCAGAGGCTTTGTGGGGAGAGGAGCTCCCAGCAGAAAGCCATTAGCTTCGGAGTCCAATTTTTGCCCTCGCTGCTCTTTAAGACAGGCCAGCCTTCTCTGCAGCTTCTCAGTCCCTGCTCCAGGCCTCAAAGGGAGAAACCGTGCTAGATATCAGGCTCATTCCTCAGGGATTTTGCTCCTCAAATCTTTGCTACTTTGGTAACTTCCATTAGTTAAAAAAAAAAAAAAAAAAAATGAAAAGGAAAGAAAAGAAAAATTTTTTTGGTCCAGCTTTTTATATTGTCCCAAGTGGGACACTGTGTAACAAATTGGTCTACCATCAACACAGGTAGACATCCTGGCTTCATCCTTTAAAGAGAAAGCTGGTCAGAAACCTGCGAGGTATAGTGAGGCACCACAATCTCTTTCTGCTCAAGATGTCATCCTGGCTACTTGAAATTCTTTCTGTACTGACCAATCTGTTAAATAGCGGAGCCATGCATTTCCCTTGAAGTGTTTGGAGTAGGCTCTTCTCTGGGACATGTCCTACTGGTTTGGTGTCTTAGGTGAGCCTTTGAGTCAAAGGGATGGGGTTTACGGAGAGTCCTGGTAAGTGTTAGTGAAACGGGGATCGGCAGGGAAGAGGAACAGAGCAGAATCCATCTCTGACTGAGAAGGCCTTAGCATGCGGCCGAGAGCAGGGGTACAAGCCTGGAACCAAGGCCACAAAGGCAAGGTGTTTTCACTGGGAGTTTGAGAGCCAAAGGCAAACTCTGTTTACCATATGGTTATTCTAAATTAGTTTAAAACTAAAATGGTGTCAGACCAGAAAGAATGGGCTTCAGTCATGGCTCCAAATCATACCAGCTACTTACCTTGGGAAATCTCATTAAGCTTGTTGAGTACCAGTATCCTTATATGTAAAATGGTGACAGTTTCTTCCTGCTAGTAGGGGGCTAAATGGGACAAGGGAGGTAAAGCAGAGGAGCTATCAGGCTCCGATACATGTTAATTCTCTTTCCCCTATCAAATTCAGGGGAACCAAAGAGGAAACAACTGAAGAAAAAAAAACTGTAAGCCAGTCCCATGTCTTAGCAAGGGTAGGTGTATGGTGATGCATTAAATGTGGCAGTAATGCAATTTTGGAAAGGGAAAAGCTATGGTGGTGTTTTAGGAGCGCAATCATTTATTGTCAAAAATAATTCTGTTTCTTTATGCCACAGGGCTTTCTAGGAAATGAATATGGTGAATGATTTCATTCTCTGTTGAAATATAACTGTCTGTGGGTGGGATGTGGAAAATTCATGGACAGATGCTTATGAGATTAAATCCAAGACCTTTAAATTTCTTTTATCCCTTAAAAAGTTATTTTATTTGATAAATCAATATGAAAAAGAGAGCTATCTTGAGGGGGGCAGAGTTTGAAAGAGAATTATGTTTCCTTGATAGTTAAGTTTTGACTGAGATCTGCAAATTGGGGTTTATGATAACTCTTTAGAAAAATTTAAAAATATCTTTTTGTTTAAAAGAGTCCCATCCCACAACAGAAAACATATGAATGGTGTACTTTTCAATTAAATGTTGTTGGAGACATATTAAAGTATAAATAAATATAATATATTCACAGTAATAATAAGTGAAATAATTGATTAGTGGGTAAATTAAGATTACCTGTCTTTTGAAATTTAATTTCAAATTCTCCAAGTATACTAACTTGTATGTGAATGAAATTTCACTTTGTGGCATTCCTCTTGGTGCATTTATTTTTTTAATGAAAAACTTTGGTTATTTAATTAGCTATTTGTAAATTAATGCTGACCTATATCATACTCAAACTAAGGCACAAAAACTGAAAAGGGTCCTGGCTGGTGTGGCTGAGTGGATTGAGTGCCAACCTGCAGACCAAAGGGCCGCTGGTTTGATTCCCAGTCAGGGCACACGCCTGGGTTGTGGGCCAGGTCCCTAGTTAGGGCACAAGAGAGGCAACCACACAGTGATGTGTCTCTCCCTCCTTTTCTCCCTCCCTTCCCCGTTCTATAAACATAAATAAATAAAATCATTAAAGGAAAAACTGAAAAGGAAAAAGTAAGTACCACATTTATAAATAGTTCTTTCTGATGGGGGCTGTATTTTTTTTCATAGAAACGGTTACTCATTTTGTATGAAAAATTCTAAACTGATTTTTGACAATTGGTGAATGAAGGTACATTTTCTATCTAACCCAAAATGGAATATAAATGTATAAAGTTACGGAAGCATATAACTGGATACAGCAGAAGTAGTCCATAGAAGTCAGATTACTCCAGAAGCAATGCCTGGTGAGTGAGGGACTAGAATACAAAGGAACAGGCTCTAGAAGTTTGATGCCCAGAGACCTGCTCCTCTAGAAGTACTCCTGCCAGTGGGCTATTATTATTATGTCATTGGCTTCTTGGTCCCCAAAACACACTGTTCTAAGATTTTTAAGTGTTTAAAGTAATATTTATTTGTGTATTTAATAACAAGTTTAAAATTGTATATATCTTCTTTAAATCTCATTTATATAACGACAAAGTATAGTAGAAATTTGGAATAAGACTTCAGTTTTTTTTCCATTCTTCTTCTCTTACTCTATGTAGTCGGACAGAACAGTTAACTTCTTAGAACTTTCCCTCTCTGCAAATGAGAGATGGGCTCCAAATGAGAGATGGACAACCTGCTGTCAGGTTCCTGTAACTAAAGACATGTTTAAATCTTCAGTAGCAGAACTCAACCACTGTTTTCTAATTATTTCTTGATTTTATGCAATCACTAATAAAAAAATCCCTCTTCTCCAACTTACAGACATATAGATACCAAACATTTTATTCATTGTTTCAGCTGTTCAGATTTACTGAGAGATTCTAAGTTCGTAACTTATGAGTCTTGATTATAAAGTAACAAGACTGTATATTTCACAATTCCCCTGCCTACCTGGCCAAACAAGTGCTGGGTTTTTATACAGTCACTCAGGAAGCTACGTGTTTACTCTGTTTGAGCCGCCACGACTCAAACCGCGCTGCAGCTCCTTTTGGAGCTGTCTTTATGCCTAAGCAACTATCTCCTTGTCTGATAGTGTATATCTCAGTCTTTGACCCCAAATGATATATTTCTGATTTTCCTGTTTGAGACTCTTTTATTCCTTTCACTTCGGAATGACAGCACTGTTCAGAAGTCAAGGCCAATGTCACAGGAAGTTTTTCCAGTCTAAGACTGTTCTTTGCAGGTATTAAATACTACATAAATCTTGCTAAAGAGAATGTGCTGAAGGCTTTGAAGATAATTCAGAGGGAATTCAAAATAGTTGCAATTTACACAATTGCAGCCTCATTTGCAATAGGTAGTATATTGTTTCAAATATAAGTAGGATGCATATGATGTACAGTTCTCTCACACACATATGGGTGCCTACTCACTTGCCCCTCCTACTAGATGCCAGGTACAAACCTCGTGATTTATCCACATTACGATATATTTGATTCTAGCAGTAATTAGTTGAGTGATTATTTGATGAGGACGATGACTCACTGACCTTTGGAAATTCCAGTGTACCTGTAGGAAAAGGAACTTTCCACACTTAGAGCCACACCTCATGTGTTTGCTCATTCTTCGTTCATGAAAGACTCTCAATGAGAAGAGCTCTGCCTTTCTTAACACGTTGTGTGTGTCCACCCTCGACAGCCCTTACGGTGAGCAGCTCCTTTGTGTCGTATATCTGAAATCTAGCGTGGTGCCTTTAAATAGAAATTCCCTTCTTATCCAGGTCTCAAGGCAAGCATCTGTGTACCAGCCTGCACAGAATTCCCTGTGGTGGCTGTTTTCTCTTATTACAGGACCTTATTCTGTCTGTTAGTGGAGTCATTTATTTAGCAGGGCTTTTGTTTTTTTTTTTTATAAATAGAGAGGTGTCTGTCATGTGTGAATTCTTACGTAAGGTTAGATAAGTTTTATATATGTGTAACTATGAAATGTCTCTGGTTATTAAGTGTTATTACCATTACAACATATGTGACCATTATACTCATTCGGATAACTATGGGCCCAAGTCCATTCTCCAACTCATGACTTCTGTAGCAGATGCCTTTTAAGATGCACCCAGCCAGTGACACCAGTGTTAGTCCTGGGGTCCCCACAGTGCCATCAATGAGTTTTAACAGAGGCTGCTTTCTAGGTAACAAGTAGATTTCGGTGCCTTTTGTATTTCTGACCTACTAATACATGTTTGCTGCTACCAAAAACTTGGGGTAACAGGTTAGCAGCAAACAGGTTGACAATAAAACTCAAGTAATAATTATTTTAAAATATACACAGAGATTGGCCCAGAGTAAATGCTATTTCCCTCAGCACAGAATCTCTAAAAATTCAGAAATAATCACATTGGAATGGGGGAGGGGTGGGGGTGAGAGTGGTCCTGGTGGAAACAACAGAAAAACCTGCCTTCACTTACAGAAGCTTCATTTGGTTTTCAATCAATTGAAGGACTTTGCAGAAGACGGCACTTGTGAAATTGATCTCAATTAAAACTGGCCTGAGAGTGTGCCCTCCCCACAATAGCTCCCGGGCAGGTGAGAGGGGTCTTGTATTCTGCTGTAATAGCACCAGCACCTGTCTGGACTATCCTGGCACTTCCTCTTTTTTTAATTTTCACCTTAGCCTTTTCTTCTAAGCAGTCTTTGACCTCTGCGCATCCCTAAGGAGCTCCTTTCAAGGAGCGTTCCTCTTCCCCGCGTTGTAATGGGAGCGCGGTGGGGAACAGGAGGGCTGGGCAGTCTTTCACCTCTGACAGCGGGGCCTGCGCGGCTGGCAGCTGTCAGGATGCTGACGCGCGTCCGCGGCAGGATAATTGGGTACTTGAGGAAGATTCATAAGGCAATATGCTGCGGAGTCCCATGTCCTGCCCTGGGGCAACTAGGGGCAGCAAGAGGAAGGGAAAAAAAAAGAAGACTCCAACAGGGAATAGAAATCTGGTCTTGATAAATAATCATCAATTTATAACAGGACATGATGAAGACTTTTATTCACAAGAAGACCACAATTCATGCAACTCGAGAGTGATTTTTAAAGATTTCAGGATTGAACTGCAGGCAAGGTGAATCAAAGCGCGGTTAGGGAGAGAGTCAGAAGGATGTGGATCATCCTACCTGAAAGGTAGGAGTGAGTCTCACATGGGATGGGTCTTCTCGTAGCAGGAGGCTAGTTGTTTTAATCAAAGCAAGCCACCTGACAGCTCATTATTAAGAGACAACAAGAAGTGACTTTATTCATACAGTGTGTAGTTGGTTCCTCGGCAAATTAAAGTTCTTTGTTCACATGTGACAGTCTGCTTGGGAGACATCTGTCCAGGGGCACCAAGTAGGGTGATATTTTTAAAGTGTAATATGATAACAATTAACCTACAATTCTTTTTGCTAATAGTCTCCCCTTTCGATTTTATTAGATAAATTTATCATGAAAGGTGAAGACAAAATCTTTCATGTGATTTCCCTGTGAGGTACCCCTCACGACTGGCATAATCTGTCACAAACTTATTGGCATTTATTTTCCCCAATATTTATGATTTTGCTTATAAAATGTGACAGGTCGGTAGTTAGTGTGCCTGCCCAGTTTGTGAAAGATCAGGATTCTTCATCAAACATAATATTTTACTGGTAAAAATAGTAACGTGGTTGATTTATTCAATCAGCATGTGTTATGTTACCAAAAATGAGATAAAATTCAGGTAGTAATCTGTAATAGAGATATGAAACAGGATTTTTCCTGCTGTAGTGATATCTGGGGAATTCAGAAATCTTGTCTCCATAAGTAGTCCCAAAAAGTATTTAGATGATAAGATATTTATGTTTGATAATCTGGTAAATGATTTTGAAAGGCAGAAAGGAGCATCTGTAAATAGACAGGAGCTGCAGAAAGGAGCCTGTGATAGGAGAGTCTCAAACACAGCTCGGGGCTGTCACTGCGTGGACTGCGAGGCCTCATGCTTTCTCTCTCCCTCCCCAGGGGCTTTTCCTCTTACACTTTTACTCCACAGGACGTCACGGCCAACTCGGCCCACGGAACCAATGTAAGCATTGCAGGCATTTAAATAAGGAAAGGTGGTACATTTGCTGTCCTTGGACAATGAACAGAAACTTCTGTGACTTGTTGAAATGATTTTTGGGGTTAGTTAAATATTGTCAGAGAAATTTCCTATTAGAGAAATCTGCTTTAACATTTCTGGGATTTTTTTCACCATAAAACATCTAAAAATCAAAATGCCTGAGTTATTCTTAGGCCAAATGGGTATATCTGTTCAAATTATTCTTTATTTGGGGTGATAATTTAGTTGTTACAATGGTTTTGCTTCCTGAAAGTTAGATTGCAGGGCAGGTATAAACGTGGATCAAGACATGAAACAGGGAAATGATATCCATATTGTTATTTACATACCTGTAGAAATAAAGAACAGAACCTTTCTTTCAACTTGTGTCTTTAAAAGAAAATAAACTACAAGTGTTCTTTGATTCACTTACTTATCCAGGATTTACTTAGAATCTTCGATGTGCCGGGTATTGTGCTAGCTACCCAGCCTACAAAGATGAGTAAGACAGGGTCCTTGCCCAGAAGACCGAAGCCAGCAAGCACCCAAAACTGTCACGAGGGCCAGATGAGAAGTCTGCAGAGGGCACAGCAGGGGCATTAAGGAGAGTGGGACGCAGTGTGTATGTGGGGAATCTCACACTTCTTACAAGAATTCTCCTCCCCGTTATACAAGCAATCCAGAAGCAGTTGGAAAAATAGAGAACATTTCTGCTTCCCCTCATTCATCTCTTCCTCACTTCCCAGATCTTCCAAGAATTATCAAATTAACACTGCCCAGCTAAGAGAAGCTAGACAGGGTTTTCCTCATGACAAGCCTACACACAACTCTGATTTCAGGTAAGGATGACCCAGGGGCTGACATGCGGCTGTCAGTCAGTTTGCCGTGGCCACTGAGGAACCCAGTTTTTTCTGAGCTCTCTACCCTCACCTCTTCCCTCCACTCTGCGCTCCCCGGGTCCCCCCTTGTATCAGCCCCTTCCACCCTCCAAAATTACTTTCTGTCCCTTCCTTCGCTTTACACTGTGGGCTGGTGCCCCACTCTTTCCCATCCTGTTCAGTGGGTGGCCACGAATTCAACACGTTAGCTTACACTGAATTCTGAATGTCTAACAATGGCTTAGCCAGTCTGTCTCAGTATTCTTCATAAGATAGGGAGCTTAGAAAATGATGGCATTTGTTTAGGCATCTGGGATAAACACACAAGGACAAGCTCAGGACCTGACGTAGTCATCCTAGGCTCCTGTCACCCAGGCCTCAGTGGTCCCCAGGGGCCTGACGGGACCAGTGAGTTGAACACACCTATTACCATTTGCACCATGCCTGGCCCAGCATACAAACCACAGACCGGGAGTGCTGGTCTCATCCCTCCCTATAGTATTCTAGCATTTTATTAGGAACCTTTAACACCAAATACAATATCCTGCTTGATAGTTCAGAGCTCTGGACTTTGATGAATCTGTGCTGGAAGTTTGGCTCTGTTCTGTTAGCTGAGTGATGTGAGGCAATTCATTTAACTTTTTGTATCAGTCCCCGGGTCATGGGGTTGTGAGGTGGATTAGCGTCTGTGAGTTCAGGCGTACATATAACAGAGTCAGCGGAAACTTTCCACACAGCGCGTTCCATTCAGCAGTCCTGACGGGTTTGTGGGTAGTGTAGGCAGAAGCAAGGCCACTGGGGCCAAGATTAAGAGAGAAGAATGCTGAACGTGTCTCTTGTCTCAAAGCAAATAGCGTATGCACTTCTATACTTCCGTGCATAAGTGAACGTGCGAATGCGGATAGCGTTCCCTTACTCTGGACACGCCACTCTTCCTCCTCCTGTTTTCCAGCTAACCCCTTAGCTCAGATGTGACCTTTCTGCGGGAGGTTCCTGCAAGGAGTAGAGCGAGGCAGGCAACAAAGAGGTAGAGAGGGGAACCAGATTGCTGAGAACCGTGATAGGATGGAGATTACAAAACTTGCTCTGTGGAATTCTGAGGAGGTGACTTGGGGGCTGAGAATTGAGGTGGGGAGACTCCTGGCGGGGGCCTTCAGCAGGGGTGGGCGTCAGTTCACCCCAGTGAAGGACAGAGAGGAGGCCAGTGTGGCTGGAACCCAGTGAGTCAGGGCGGGAGGCACAGGAAGGTGGTGTTAGAGGAGGTTGGAGATGGAGGCCAATCCTTACAAAGGATTTCTTGGTCCTCCTGCTCCCTAGACACTGGAAGCCACGCACATTAGTCCTGATTACTAACAACTCCCCAGTGGAATCTTGTTTACTCAGAGCTCGAGGCCAACTGACTTTCTGCCCAATCCTTCAGCCATTGACTTCTTACTCTTCGTAACTTGGTCGCAGGCCTCCCTCACCTGGCTCCATGCCTGGCACAAAGAAAGAGCTGGATGAATATTACCAGAATATTCACTAGAATGAGTTGAATGCTGATGCATGCGGAAAAATAAAGTTGTTTTAATAAGACACTGCACGTCTTCATGCAGAAAGCACGTCTTCACTCTAAGAAAAGCCCTCCTGGTTCTCCTGCTCCACCCACTTGTTCTGTGTTCCTTAGGAGAATTCTCGAATGCCATTTAGCATTGAATAAAATGACTTTTTCCCCTCTCTTGCTAATTATAATCATACAAGCAGTGAACTAAACAGTTGGGGGTGAGAGAAATTCTGATGTTAAAAATGCAAATAGTTTTCACACCAGATTAATTCATTTAACTAACAGTCCTGAGCTTTAAACATTAAATGTTTGAGTGTGAAACGTTTTATTCGCAGGGGAGATTGTCCCCGTGAGGCTGGTCTGCAGCTTATTCCTCTATCAGAAGTGATTTTAAGATAAACAGGATGCACATTGTTAGCTAGTTATTAACTAGCGAGTTGCAAGTTCTTTAAAACCTTTCAGGATGTGAATGACATGATTCGAGATTAGCATGCTGGCGTATTCGGGGGCTGTCTGAGGTTGAGGAAGCCAAGTCATACAAGAATCTGAACGGATGTTTGTGTTATCTGTGTGTTGGACTAATATTTGAATTAAATGTTTTATATTTAATCAAAGCAAAACTGAAATTCATTATTACTGCTGATATGCAGTCGTAATTACAGGAAATAACGATCCCTTCCAAGTTCAGTGCCAAATGTTGATGAAGCAATATCTCTGGAGGAAGGACTTGTAGATCTCAGATCTGGAAGGGAGTTTAGTTCACTGTTTTTCGACTATTTTAAATCCAGACTCTTTTGATTAAGAAAAAAATCTCTGCCTTTATTTTCCTTAGCCTTCAGCTTCTTACTTTTTACTATTAAAACAGTAAGACTTTAAGTGGACAAAGGGGAGGAGAATGGGAACATCTGCAACAGTGTGAACAATAAAAATAAAGTAAAAAATATATATAATAAGAGAATGGTACTCAAACTTTTTTTTAAAAAGCATCATCGCTAAGGGTATGTTTTCTTAAATCAGAACTTCCTGAATGTTAACCCAGCTCTGCCACTCACCAAACAGAGCCTTGGTCTCCCTTTGCCAGTTTCCTCGTTTTTAAGTGGATACGATTTTCTACCTAAGTGGCACAATGCTTCTAAAGTAGTTAATAAATGTCATTTTGTAAGCAGAATTAAAAAAATAAAACAAGACTTTTTTCAAAGATGAGATTATATTATGATAATAAGTGCAATTTTCAAACTATGCTTCTGCCCCATCTGATCCTGCATTATCCTGGTAGAGAATCATCATTCTCCTTAGAGATTAAAAAACAAAAACAAAAAAACTCCAAAACAGTGAGGCTTTATGTAATTAGGTTTTGAGATTAAGCTTGGGCACAGAGCTTTTTTAAGGTAAAGCAGGTGCATGGCTAGGATTCTTTCACCATGTGTCTTATACAAATGCTTGAGGAGTCTAGAAATCCAAATTCAGCTTTTTCAGGTGTTCAGAGATAATCCACCTGTCCCTGTGATGTTCTGAACCGCTGTGTTGGGTGGGTCTCCCCACGTGGGCTCACATTGCAGGCCTGCATTTCCCTCTGCATTGCAAGCCTTGCCTGCATGTGTTTTACCTGTAGAGCAGCAAACACCTGGAGCTGAGTGATTGTTCTGCCAAAGATGATGATTTGGGGAAGATATAGACAGCATAACTTAGAAGTATGTACCACATTCTTGTAAAAAGACTTGGTTTTAGTCCTATGATGTCACAGAGTAAAGAACAACTGGCATATTTTTAAAACAACATTATCAGGAAGGATGATGGGCCATGCGATGTGCTGGTGGGAAATTGAAATCACAGATTAAATTACACTGCTGGCTAATAAATTCACTAGGAGAACAGAGCAGAGCCAGTGCCAGCAGAATGCAGACCTAAGACATTAAATAAAGGTTATCTGATGGGAAAGGAAGATAAATCAGAGTGGAAGCAAGGTCTTAGTAATGTGTCTGCTTATAATTGTTTCTGGCTGGTAGAAAAGGATCCTGGAATCCTGCATGCTCAGCTAAACAAAATGAGCTCACTCCTTGCTGTAAACTTCACTGAAACTTGTTTCCGGGGCCTCTGCCTGGGAAAGTAGAGGTAGAATAATGGTAACATTTGTTATTGTAATAAACACTAAACCATTATCTGAGGGATCTCGTGCACTGATCTCAACATCCTCAGTAAAGGGCAAGATAAAAGAAGGGTTGGGTATTTATATGTACTCTACATATCCGTAAGTGCTGATATAAGCATAGTATACAGTAGATTCAAAATTTTACATGAGCAAGTATATATACATTAGATAAAACATAACTGTATAGAAAATATAAACTATTCAAAACTGAATTATGTGTATTAAAATAAAAAGGTTCATTTTATGTTGGTTATGATGACTTGTTACAATCATATATTTTTAGACAATCACAGTAAGATATCCTGGAAATGCTCACCAAAACTCAATTCCATGATTGCTTTCAGTAATATAGAGCTTGAACTGTGCAAGAGGAAAATGTATTTATAGGATGACTGGGGAGAAAATACTTAAATGAATAAATGGAAGAAATCCATAGAGGAGTTTGTTTGTTTGTTTTAAAACTGTGACTAGACTTGTGGAATCTGA
This sequence comes from Micronycteris hirsuta, assembly GCA_004026765.1. Taxonomy (NCBI): domain Eukaryota; kingdom Metazoa; phylum Chordata; class Mammalia; order Chiroptera; family Phyllostomidae; genus Micronycteris; species Micronycteris hirsuta. The sequence continues at coordinate 147,284 of PVJI01001887.1, forward strand.
CTAAGGAATGGGCAGTGGGAAGGGACCCACAGGTAACTTTCGGTTGTGTAAAATGTGAAAGGTGAGAAGCTCTGGAGCATTTGGGGAAGTTGTTGAGCATTTGAGCATGACTAGGATAATAGCTAAGAGGTGACATATGTTTGATCTGATTTTCAGGAGAGAGGCGATAAACATGTTTGGTGATAAAGATTTTCAACGGAGTTAGGGGTGAAGCATGCTAATGAAAATTATTGTCTGTGAAGGTTATTGCTGAGAGATACTAGGATTTAAAACATCTTAATTGGGAAGCTAGAGAATTGAGGAGTCCCTGTACAATGACAGGGAGAACTACCATGTTGTGGCTAGATGTTCAGTATTTAATGTCACAGGTTCAATTGAGTGCGAGCTCTCTTGCTGTTGATTGTGCTGAGTGCTCTTGATTTTGTTTCATCGGATTTTGTTCCATTGGTCTCATTAGTGATGGGCCAGTGGAGCTGCTGGTTAGAAGCATTTTATTATGTGTGTTTCCCAGAAAATCTACCTCTGCATACGGGACCTCTCTCTTTCCCATCTTGAATTTTATTTGATTGCTATTCCCTGGGGAGCCTGTTTCTTTGGGCCATGGAACTGGAAATGGAGGACAGGGAACTCAGGACCGTAGGGGACTTGTTCCTTGGAGTTTTGTACTTCTACTCATGGTATGTTACACCACGTCGTCTGTCGGTTCCCTTGTACTTTGATCTCAGATGTTTAATCTTAGACTTGGTTTTATTAGACTGCGTTTCAATTCTCTCAATTGTCTGCAAAGCTAAAGCAGTATCCTACTGTTAGAGATGCTAATTAATAATGGAACACATTTCCACACAGAAGTGCACTTTTATCAAGCAAAACCTCAGAGCATGGAAGACGTTGTTTTACACACTGCCTGGCTATTCTAACCCCCTTTAATTTGTTTTATTTGGGAGGTGTGGGTAGGAGATTTGAGCTGCAAAGCCAAATCACAATCTCCTTTTTCTTAGCTAGAGGCCACAAAACATAGCCAAAGAAATGTTTCCATTGGTACAATTTAGAGATGCTGTGGAGAAACCAAAGGTGGTTCTTTTATAGTAGCTAAAAGGAGTTGAAAGGAAAATGTTTTCACACTGAGGACAGGAATGTGAGCACATTGTGAGTGAACGAACCCCTCTTCACTGTGGTGAGGTTGAAACAGAAGGCATCATGTGGGCATGCTGGTCTGAGTAGGTGTAAATCCCCTCTAAAAACCCAATAGCTGAAAACATAGCCATGTGTACATGGATTTTCTATTATATTCAGCTCTTCAGGAACAGCTCAGTTTTAATAGTTTTTAAGAAGAATCATGAAATAACAGAGGCTCGTATCTACAATAGGAGGTACACTGAAACTCTGAACATTTAATTTTCTGGAAAAAATATCCCTACTACTAATTATTATCCAAACCCTTCTAATTTCATTAGGCAAAACTCCATTAAATTATGCTCTTCACTCATCATATCTTTAATTTAAAAATGAGTATTTAACACTTAAATACTCCTGTTAAATAGAAACTTAAGCCAAATGGATTGGACTACTCTAGTAATTGAAGAAGAGAAATTTAAATTCTATGTTTAATTTGTAGGCAATTTAAAATTATATTTCCAATGTGAATCAAACAGTAGACTATGGTAAGTTATAGGGATGTGGGGTGGGGATGTTTGGAAGAACGTATTGTTTTCTGTGTGATGGTGACCATGGAGGAGAGGTTACTAGATCCCTTCAAGCTTGATAACAATAAGGATAAAAAACATGAGGTTCATAATTTTAAATGGTCGCCATCACAGAGAATAGAAGCTTTGTGTTTAAAAATGATGAAATAGAAATGCCTGTGTCACTTAAAGTGCGTGGTCACCAATGTTACCATAGGCCAGTGCAATTGTTTGTGGATAAGAAGCCAAAGGTACTTGTGTTACCTTCAGTATTTAGCTAGAAAAGGAGGCAAAGGGAATAGACATTGAGCTGAACAAACTGGGGAGCAGGAGCCTGTTTGCTTTGCCAGGAAGCTACAGCTTCACACCCCAGGGGATCACAGCATTGCTCTGCCAAAGGGATTAACACTCCTCCCTTTCCCCTCCAGTACTGGAATGTTGGGGGAACAGGGGGAGGTGCTGGACCATAGAGGCCTGTCTGTCTAACCAAGGGGCGGACCTATACAAAGCCTGTGAAAGTTTGGGAAAGTGATTGTTCTTTTCGAAAAGCACCTGGTTCATCCCAAACCCAAGCTCCTGGTTTTAAATTTTATTTATTTTTAGACAGAGGAGAAGGGAGGGAGACAGACAGGGAGAGAAACATCAATGTGTGGTTGCCTCTCACATGGCCCTCACTGGGGACCTGGCCTGCAACCCAGGCATGTGCCCTAGCTGGGAATCGAACCGGGACTGCTTGGTTCCCAGCCCGCGCTCAATCCACTGAGCTACACCAGCCAGGCCCAAGCTCCTGGTTTTAATCCCAGGGGAACGAAGAAGTGTTCTCTCTCTCTTCCCCCACCCCTTCTTTCTCCCCCACCCTGTCATGCACTTGCCTGTTCATTCCTGTGCCCTCTCACCTGGGAACACACAACCCTTTGGGTCCCGTAGCTCCTGGGCCTACAGCAGATGGTGTGGGCTCCAAAAGGACTAAGCTTTCCCTGTTCTCCACCCAGTAGTGTGTTCACCCCACCGACTCGCAAGTTCTCTCTCCATAGCCATGTGGCCTTAACAGCCACATAAACTTTGCCACTAGAGCAACTGAGAACAAGCTAAGCTACCTGGATGGGGACTGAGACCACTTAGCAGCCATCTGCAGGCTCCAAAGGACTAAGCTTTCATATGAAATAGAAACTCTGGGTACTGGCTTTTGTCTTGGCCTTGCTGAGGACACAGCTGGACTTTTTCCATGGCAGGACAGAGGGAGGTGGGACATTGGAAACCCAGGGGACAGCTTCTATTTCCACACAAATGCACAATGCCCCACCACTGTCTCCCATGCATGGGTCCTGGGAATGTGGTCCTTGTGATCCCCTGGAAGAGCCTATTTCTCACCGACAGCGCTTGGTTGAAGCTGACCCGTTCTTCCTTGAGGATCAGCGGATAGAGCTCAGATCGCCTCCCTGAATCACATCACTGGTCTTACTGAAAAAGCACATCAGTTAAATGAAATTGTCATCTCCAACGAGGCACCCGGGATGAAACACCATATTTTGTCCCCAGTAAGTGTGGCTACTGGCACCAAGGAAGTGAGATGGGGTTGTGAGCAGTAATTTAGGAGAGGAAAGTTGGAACACTGGTGTATATAAGATGTTAGAATTCTTCCCACTGTGGATCAGTAAGGCTGAGGTGAACCTTGTAAGACAGTATACAAAAACTGGGGTAGGAAGCAGATTTCACTACTGCCCAATGAGGTATCTTTTAATGCTCTGAATGTCTTTCTCATTTTTCTTATCCTATGTAAAAACCATTCCCTCTGAAGGTTACAAACATTGTATGTACTATCTGAGTAGTGAATATGCAAATGTCCTACATGAATGTATATCCAACCAATGTAGCAATCTCCACAGTTAACTGTATACTTTATGGTGTTAGAATTATACATCTCCAAGAATTACTATCAACTCCTTGCTTTGACATTATCAAAAGAATTACTTGCTAGAAATTTCTTGATGCACCTATCCATTTAAATTGTCATCCTACTTTAGGTTAGCATATTATTTTGAGATTATTGAAGTGAAATCTTTTTAAAGGTGTAAAACTTAAAGCTTCTGCTGTGTTTCTGAAAGATTAAAGAAAAATTCCATTAAGAAACAGTAAGAGAATTCAACTGTGTCTTCTCATGTGTTACCAGTGTTTTGCATTCCAAATAGAAAATATGCCAAGGTGCATTGTGTATTAATCAATCAGAATGCAAAAGTAACAGCAAAATTCACCATAACAACCGAGAATATTTCTCAGGGGAGCTTTCATTGAATTGCCTGGGTTTTGACATAGAGTAACCCAGCTGTCCGGCTATTGATTTGGACATAATTATCTGCTGCTTAGTAATTATTTACATATGCATTGGAATTGTGTCACTGTGCTTTTCAGTGGGATTAGGAGAAATGGTGGATATTTATTACTGTTTGAGGGTGACACTATGGTTTCCAAAGATAAGACCCCATTGTTAGGCCTTTTAGGAGGCTGAATTTTGCACTGGCTTATAGTCCCACCCATAGAAACAGGGAAGACGGTTTATGGACGTTTGTTTCTGTATTTTAATTTTTACAGTTCACAGTTGTATATCATTTGTTTTTCACACCAGCCATGCTCTAGGTTTGAATGCATTAAGATGTGTTTGTGTGTGTGTGTACACCCTGGCCAGGTGGCTCAGTTGGTCAGAGTGTTGTCCCATAACACCAAAAGGTGGTAGGTTTGATCCCTGATCAGGACACATACCTCGGATGCGGGTTCGGCCCCCTGTACGGACACACATATGGGAGGCAACTGATCAATGTTTCTCTCTCGCATCGATAGTACTCTCTCTCTCCCCCCTTCCTTTCTCTCTAAAATCAATAAAAACATATCCTCAGGTGAGGATTTTAAAAAATGTGTCTTTGTGTGTATATACGCACACATACTTCCTCGACAAATTATGCATTGTAAGAAATTCATATTATTTGCTAAGGATTGTGGCTAGGACCAATGATGCTTACCTTTTGACAAATCTTTATGAAAAACAAGGAGAAGATACAATATTATAATTCACTGTCCCTAAACATATGGGACAACGTTAAAGCATATGGCCTTCCTCCGACTCTCCATAGCCCGGTGGGTAACTCTGTGGCTGGGACTGATATTTTGAGGTGTACACTATTCATCATTAATGGTAAGACATGTGACCAGTTAGTGTTTAATTTTGCCCAGATAAACTTGTGATATAATATGGACTAACACCTGATTATGTGAAAACTGTAGTCCAAGCCAACTTTGGGTAGAGTTGTGGCCAATGTTGCATGACCTGGGGAACCGAAGTTTCACTTATTAGGGAGGTGTCTGTCATTCGATTGCTGATCATGCCCTTAATGATCGCATCCTAGTGTGTATATTGGGCAGGATATTGCAAATTTCTTCTGACTTGCTTTAACAGGACTAAAAAACTTAGCAAGTTGTCTCTCCAGCTAATTTTGATGTTCAATATGGAATCAAACTTTCATAAGACTTGATGTGAGATTTCTTTTTGTGGCTTAAATAATTAAAATGTTCTGTGATTATACCATTTTGTTTAAAACCATGTCTACAACATTTGTTACAGTAACACAGTGCTGAAGGGGAGCGTGAGTGAAGTATTTAAAATTCGTAATGGGCTCTAAAAAAAATGAATTCCGAAAAAACTGAGCTGCTTTCCAAGGCTCCTAAAACTTTTCCCCCTGAGCTGTTCTTGAATAACAGGAAGAGAGAGGAAGATTTCCTTCAGACCAGCCTAATCTAAATGTGAAACTCCCTCAACTTCCTTCTGGCCTTACTTATCTCTTTGTTCTTGTTTAATGTAAATTCTTTCATTATCTAGGTAATATAGAGATTTATTCAGCGTACACTCTTTATCTTTTGAACTTGTTTGCAGTGGTATAGTCCATCATTATTTGAAAGCTCCTAGATTGCTGGATCAAGTTCTCTGATACTCTGCATCTAAGATGCTTATTGCCATGCCATGTTACGTAGATCATGAATAATAGCTTTCAGGGTGCCTCTGTGTACATTTCTCCTTACCTGTGGTAGAAAAATATTTTTCTGCATTGCCACGTCAGCTGATGCACTTTCATGCCAATGGCGAGGTTAGTGATGAAGGTGATGTGATGTGGGGGCAGGGTCGAGGCTGGAGAACCATTTAGGGTGGTGAGTCAGAGCTTGCTCTCTTGAACCAGACAGATCCAGGGGAAAATTCACGTCACAACTTTCTTTCTGGCTCTGGACGTTCCTAGCCCAGATTTTCTCATCTTTAAGGTGGGATTGCGGTGCCTGTGTTCTGGGCTGAATGGTGTCCTCCATAAAATTCATGTGTTGAAGCCCTAACCCCAGTACACGAACACGATTATATTTTTGGAGGGTCCTTATGGAAGTACTTAGGTTAAAACAAAGCATTAGGATGGGCCCTCATCTAGTATGAATAGTAACCTTAAAACAAAGTTAAGACTCTGGGACACAGACTTGGCACTCTGCAGGCACAGGGAGGAGACGGCCACCTACCAGCCCAGGGGCGAGGCCCAGAACAGATTCTTTCCTCACAGCCGTCAGAAGGAGCCAACAGCCCTTTGATCTTAGACTTCAGGCCTCCCAAAATAGGAGATACTTAATGATGGACAACGCCAATGCAAACAAGTTCAAGAGATAAATAATTAAACAATATCAGTCGTTTAGGACATCTCGTCTGTAATGCTTTGTTACGGGAGTCCTCTTTCACGGTATCGTGGTCATTAGATGAGATCCTGTTTCTCAAGTGCTTATTACAGTAAGCGATGTGGAACAGACACTCAACAAATGGTAGTTTAATAAAATGGTCAGAGGGGAGAGAGGAGAACAGAAGTGGAAATGTTTTCAGAAATAAGGTGGGGGAATGCTGATGGGAAGGGGTGCGAGGTGGAGGGGAATAAAAGGGAAGAAACAATGGGACAACTATAATAGCATAATCAATATAATATATTTTAGAAATACATTTGAATCCTTCGGGCCTGTGTGGACGTGGAGGTGTATTAGGAAGAAAACGCGGAGAGGTTTCTTTTTGTTGAAATTAGGTCCCATGCAGACGCGTGAGCATTTACGGACTGTCTGCGTTCACTTGTGTTTTCCTTTGCCCTTTGGGATGATAAATGACCCCCAATATTAACAGATGAGCTTCGCAGGAGGATTTATGACCTTGAGCCACAGGGTTCAGATGGTGTCTGCATGTCGAAGGCTCGGTAAAAATATATGTACGTAGGGTGTCCCAATCTATCTGGTTTCATTGGATTGGCTTCGCGCTTCATTGCTTTCTGGCAGAGAAATATGGTGAGCCCAAAGCATTTTAAAAATCGCCGGTGTTAAAATGATGCCTCCTGCTAGTCATTCACACTCCTCTCTGAGTAACCAGCAGTTGCTGTGTTTATGTGGCTCTAGAGCACATTTTTAAACATAGGTTTTACATGCCAAGCAACTCCTTTGCCCTGTAAATTTTTTTAAAGTTATTTTATTTGCAAGCTCTTTTTCAAGATGAGTATGGGTAAGGTTCTTTTTTTGTTATTTTGTCCTTCCAAAGAGTAATTCCTTCTATTAGAAGTTTAGTAAACTTATAGAGTGATTGCTTCTGAAATGCCTGAGTTTCTCATCAGGAGGTTAGTGTCGGCACATTTCTTAAGAGGTCAGAGTTCTTCAGCTCATCTGCCCTCCCGCTCCGTGGCGGCACGTGTTTTATTAAACGCCAGTAGGACTTCCCCAGTCCCTTCAGTTAGGAAAGGACAGTGAAGTGGGAGGCGAGATCATATTTCACAAAACGTTCTCCTCCTCCACACACACTGTGCACAATCTTACCCCTAATACCCCTAATGAAACGATTCTGCAGAAGGCTAGTCAAGTTGTGTTGTTTTCTTCTGTTTGGTTTGGTGTGAAGGGCATTTTGTCGAGAAGGCACTCCCTGGCACCGGAACAAAACACTGGTCACCGCCTAGGAAGTCATCAACTAGACTGTAACTCCAGCTTCAAAACCCTGAGTCACAAAGGAAATGCGTAAGTGATAACAGCAACTTCTTGCACGTCTAAACAGTTAACACCCGGCAAGGTGGAGAAGGTTGGAAGCCCATTCACCCAACTAGAGAATTCACAGCAGTTCTCAGGGCTGTTCTCGGTTTCAGGAAGGGGTAATAAAAATCCTGATCACTCTGGTTCTGGCTGCTACCATCTTCACCCTGGAGGACTTCAAAGGCCTCATATCTGGCCTGTCTATCTGGACTAACTCCTGTGCCTCCAACATCTTTCTAAAGCACAAATTGTATTCTGTCTCCTCTCCACTTAAAACCCTGTAGTCGCCCCTGGTGGCCCTCCACATAAAGTTCAAATTCCTCAAGCAGGTCTACAAAGAACTGTAAGATTTGGTTTCTGCCTACTTCAAGCTCATTTCCTGCAGCTTTCTTTTGGCGCCCACATCCATGGAAGTACCTGGAGTTCCAGGCTTTCTCTTGCCTCCGGGCTTGTGCACGCAATGTTCTTGGTGCAGACAGCTCTCAGCATCCATGTCTAGCCGCCTACTACTCACCATTAGCTCCTCCTCAGCTTTGCCAGCTCTGGGGCTAGATTAAGTGTTCCTTCCGTGTGCTTCTCCCACCCCCACCCCAGCCACCCACCTGGGTACTTACTGTGTTAAAAGTACTTATCAGTCATCTTTCCCACTGGATACTAAGTGTTCGAGGGCAGGAACAGCATCCTGTGTGCATTATATACATGTGCAGTATAGTATCTAGTCAGTGTCCAAAGCACATAAGGACATGCCTGAAGGAAGGAGGGAAGGGAGGGAGGGGCGGAGGGAGAGAGGACAGGCAATAATGGAAAGTACTTAAAGTGGGGAAGGCATAGGGGAAGAAGGGACCTCGTTTTAGTAGAGAATTTTCTATTTATCCCATCAGTTTCACTAAGTCTTCACGACAGCTCTTTGAAGCAGGAATTCTTGTCTGTAATTACTGATGAGGACAGTGGGCCTCAGAGGGCTCGGCCCGCTGACAGTCGTCTCGGTTAGCAAGCTGTGGGAGTGGGATTTGCAGGCAGATCTGCCTGATCCCCAACCCTGAGCTCCCCCTCTGACCCTGAGCTCCCTTGCCCACTTCCCACCCACGTCAGGGAACAGATAGAGAAAGATGCCGTATTTGCCACAGCCTTGATCAAGTCGAGCAGGTCCGATTCTCTGCAGCTGCTCATTGCCCAGGCTTCCTCTGCTGTCGGCTGAAATAGAAATAAGCTTGAAACACACCCACTGGCCTATTTCTGTTAATCACTATGAACGTCGTGGCTGTAGCAGAGCTGACTCATTTAACTGAGGTTGCAGGAAATATTACAGAAAGTAAAGGGAAGGGTAGGAATGCCAAATCAAGTATCTTGGAAGACTGGCAGTTTGCGTTTTTCAAAAGGGTCATTACCAAATTCGTAATGAGATTGAGATGAATTTCCGCCAAAGTATTAAATCTGTGGTAGCCAGAAACCAGGAAATGTGTTTGTGCCTTGAACCCCTTGCATCATGTAGTGTCATATGCATTAGTACACTTAATTAGCTACTCTGATGACATCAGTTACAGTGGCATGTGTCATGAATGGCTAATTGCTTGCAAATGGAAAACCTTATTAAAATAAACTCCAGGGGCTCACTCTGAAGTCTGCACCAAGCATCTTTTAAGCTGACATGACATATCTTTGATAATCTTGGAGCAAGGAAATGAACATTTTCCTACAGAAATCCAAGATACATTACCAAGGCAACGAGGACGTTTTTAAAGAAAACTGATCTGATCAGTTACAGAATGCAAATGGTAAGAATTTTTTAAATACCAGCTATTAAAGTGTGCAATAACATTTCGTGGCCATTATATCTAACTGAAACATAATACTATCTTCTACATCTTATATCTTCAAAAAGTACTTTGATTCTGAATGGAAGGTTTCTGCCAAGCAACTTAATTATATTTTGAAAGTGATTCTGGTGTTAGCTTTGCAAGGTTGACCTTCCCCTTCTGCTTTAACACCCATACCTGCCAGTGTCAGAGTTGCAGGAAAACAGTGGATTCAGTTTGCTCCGGATGTCGCTTGTGTCCTAGACTTTTAAAGAAGGGATGTTAAAGTGATTCACATGCCACTGTTCTCATTTTATAAACGAGATGCTGAGCCGAGAGACAAAGTCATTCACCTAAGACCCCCTAGCTCAGCGCTATTCCTACTCCCCCCGCCTCCCCCCACCAACAGGAATAAGGTTGCGCATTTTGTTGGTTTCTATAGAAGATGATAGCTCATTTTTATAAATTATTATTCAGGCTATCCAGAATGCTGGACATCTTTCTCAAAGTTAAGTCATCAATTGATAACAAAAATGAAACCAAAGTTCAGACCTCCTGATTCCCAATCCAGATCTGGTAAGACCCAAGAGGTTGCCTTTTTTATGGAAAATGTGTTTATTTGATAGTCTTTTAATTTTTTTCACAATACCTGTTCATTGACTACCCTTTGCAGACTCGGCGTTTGCTGTCTTTGGTCTTTTTGGAGAAGCCACAAGCTTTTTATAAAAAAATTATTTTTCAATTATAGTTGACATACAACATTATATTAGTTTCAGGGGTTCAACGTGGTGATCAGACACTTATGTACCTTATGAAGTGATCACCCCGGTGAGACTGGTACCCATCTGATACCATGTACAGTCATTACAATATTGTTGACTGTATTCCCTATGCAGTACATTTTAAGTCACAAGCTTTTGGATGTGAGAAAACTTTAGTGTTTAAAAATTGTTCTGCTGCATTCAAAGTAAAGCAAAGGCGTCATCAGTGAAGGCTCATGCACAGAACAACAGAAACAGGAAGAAGTTAAATTGTGGAAGAGATCGTAGACCATCAATGATTCAAGAGTATTTTGGGGAAACTGAGGCTCAAGGTCGTTTGGCAGTTAGATGACTTACTGAAGGCTACACACAGTAATGGGTAGTGGCTGAACGGGAATGACATCCAAATTCAGTGTGACTTCTATATCCTGTAAATATTTGGGAAGAACCACCTTCCCCACTCCAGTTTGTTCTCCATGTATCTCTCCACTGTTTTATAAAATATGAACCATATTACACTACTCCTTTACCTAAAACCCTCCTGATTTCCACTGCTTAGACTAAAATCCAAATTTTGCATCTTGCCTATATGTTTCTTCATGATGCAGCCCTGCTAAATATCTTTATCTCACTCATCTTTCCATCTCATTAGCCTGGTGGGTACCTGGCACAAAGTAAAGGCTCTACAAAATTGGTGAATTATAGGAGGATTCAGTTCATGAATATTCTTTCCAGAGAACCTGAAATGTATGTTTGATTGGATTTCCTTCCTAAACCTCCAGCAGGTCTTTCGCGTTGGTGCTTCTGATATTCTGGGAGCATTGTTGTGTCCAGGTTTCAAGCCCTGGGAAAATGCCTGATCTCTTCTGGATCCCTGAAGTCCTGCTGAGTTCTCCTCTGACATTGAGGTGAAGTGGCTGAGTCTACATAAGACAGAGCAGTGATGAATGGATTCTGGCAAGGGCTCTGATTATCTGCCATTGTCCCTGGCTCAATGGTTTCCCAATGTGATTTTTGCTTAAAAATCTCTCTGACAGAACATCCCTTCTCCTTCACCTCTCACCCATTCTGGTTAATGCCTCAAAAAATATTTTTTTCCCAATGAATAAAAAACTTGGCAAAGGTCTTTTGATATGCCACCAACAAGATACTGACATTGTTTCTATTTCATTAACTATTAGGAAATGAGATAATAACTGTCATTTTCTAAATATTATCTGGAGGAAAAGGAAAAACAATGTTTCTGTTTCAAGATTCCATTAGTGGCATTGGCTTTGATTCCATAACAAAATTTCTCTCAAGAAGTGAATTGCTTACTGTATGAGGTGAGTTAATTTTTGCAGTGATGGAAATCAACGTTTACAGGGCACCAGGGTATCATCGAGTACATTGGAAGAGGTAATTTTCTGAAGAGTGGTTTATTTATTGTCTACTAAGCTGAGCATTGAAGGGAAGACACAGTGATGGGGACACCCCACCCCCTCTGCCCTGTCGAGTGTGCCTGGAGAAACCGCCTAAGTCAGGCACTGCTTGCGAAGGTGGGGGATGTCCCTGAAGGCTTCTGTATGGTAACAAAAAAAAAGAAGGAAGAAAGAAATAAAGAAAGATCTTTCCATGCTTTTATAGGCTGACGAGCTAAATGAAAGAAAGTTAGGGAGAGGAACAGGAAGGCTGCCAAAGTGTGTCCTTCACAGACATCTGAATGTTCGTCTCTCTTCACCACCTCATGGATTTTTATTTCAAGGTTAAGCAATTCCCACAATGTGCTGAAGTAGGAAAATGATAGCGCTCTTTCATGTTGAGACAAAGGCGAAGCAGGCCCAGAGAGGGACAGGAACTCCAAGGGATGGATGTTTGGCCAGGTTTGGTAGCAGCAATGTTGTAAAAGACGGTTTGGCCTTTATGCAAAGTTTCTCCTTTCTTTTCTGTTTTCAGTTCAAGTAGAGTTGGCATACAATATTAGATTAGTTTCGTGTGCAAAGTGTTTAGAAGTGGCTCTTTCTCTTGTGTTAGTGACGAAAAGGGGCAGGTTGTTAGTTGACACGTCAGACAGAACACTTGAGCGGTCTGTGCGTCTAGAGGAAGGCAGGCGGTGGGTGAGGCTGCTCCCCGATTCTGGCCGGTGCGCCTTTGTTTGTCTTCTGTGCGTCCCAACACTGACTGTAGCTCAGAGGGCCCTTAGCCCCTACAGAACAGGGCGCCAGAAACGCTTGCTGTAAAAGGCAGAGAGATGCGGTTCATAGAGCCAGGAGAGTCTCTCCACACTGTCAGTTCTCTTGCAGAAGCAACAAGCTGGAGTCCAAGGACTCGTATCTGCTCAACAGACGTTCAGGTGGATGGTACGCTGCTGCTGAGGATCAGTATCACACGCCAGCTGTGTTGTCAAAAGGAGGTTCTAAGTGCTTTTCCGGAGAATCAGAAAACTGACTTCTCAGGGGAAAGCCACATCACGACCCAGAGCGGAAAGACAGGTCCTGGAATATTTGAGCCCCTCAGACTTCATGAAGACATTTTTCTTGCTGATTAGGCTGTTTTTACTGGGGTTTGGCTTTTCCCCTGGAGTCCCCATCTCCAGGTGGTGGTGTTCAGCCTAGAACATTGAGAGAGTGACATCTGATTCATGCTGTTGAAGGCCCATGGCCCTTGGACTCAGGAGAAACCACAGGCTTCGTAGAAATTCTAGCCTCAGCATCTCCTTTGTCTGGCAGATCGTGGGAGGTGTGGTTTTGTTTAATCCACATCTTAACACTTACAACTTCTCGAAGAATTTTACCATGACTATGATTGGACAGCCTCCTACTAGCCACAACCAACCCTCCGAGATCCCTGTACTTTACGTGTTAACTCACCCCCGCAAACAGGAGAGTATCTTACAGTATCCACTGTGGTAACACTCTGTGGAGACAAGCATGAGCAGCAGAGCCTCGAGGATCTTGGAAAGTATCCTGGAGCAAGGGTGAAGACAATTTTCAAATTTCTTTTGTTTTAGCTCTAAAAATGTTATCATTCTAAATTGCATTCTAATTCATGATATGACCACTCTTAATGGCAGAAAAAATTTTTTTTCTCTCTAAAAATATTTGAGGAAAGTGAGGGATCCCGCAAGCTGTTCCATGCTCACCTTAGTGCCTGCACTCTCACACGCTTTGCACACCCCCAGGAATGCACCTGCTGTCTGAGACACGTGGGGATGTATACCGTCTCTGTTGCCCTGGCTGTGTTGCATTCCCATCTGGTCTTGCACGGGTTTCTAAAAAGTGCTGAAGGATGGCAAAGAATGTGTAAATAAGTGGGTTAGTGGGTACAGTACCTGGAGGGCCTAGTCCCTCCCCATCTAGATGGTTTCTAGAAGATCAGCGACCCCCAACAGCAACATCTTCCACTGCACCGTCCCCATCCCTGCTGGAAGGCACACATTGTCTCCCAGCCTGGGAGGCTAGAGCTCAGCCGCTGAGGGAGCCACCGTCCTCACACACAGAAGCGGGCGGGGAGTGAACATTAATTACATAGCATTTGTGAAGCTTCTTGAACTGCTCATTGGCAGCCTATAAATAAACTGCTCTAACCAAAAAGGAGAGTTTACATTTCTTAACGAAAATCAGTTTAAGCCATTTGTATTGAAAATTTTGTGCATTGCCTCAATATACTTTTTATTCAAAAGCTCTCAAGGTTTAGTTTTGGGTGATTTCCAAAAGGTTATAATTTTTACATCTTACTAAAACACATGTGAGTGTTTGTAATGTTGTTGAAATGCAGAAACTAAGTACCATTAATGAGAAGTGTTATAAGCCATACAGTTCTCTTAATTCAACTTTTCAATAAGAAAGAAAAAACATGGTATTATTTCCTGTGAATAGAGAAATACAGGAAATTAATTCAAATTTATGCCAATATTTCTTCTTTTCATGCTGCCTTTGGGATGCTTGATAGGCTTCAAAGATTACAGGTGTTTTCATCTATGAGTATCTTTTAAATTAAATATCAACAATCACCAGTAGCAAGAAAACCTAGCCTTGCCAACACAGCTCAGGAATGCACTCAAAGATATTTAAGAATCCTTCTTCCGGAGGCCACTGTGGCACGATGTCACCTCACCCTCAGCATGCGGTCAGTCTGTGTCTGTGTGTGTCCAGAGAGCAATCAGCATGTGTAGGGATGCACAGTCCCAGGCACCACGAGAAAACCGCCAGCGACAGAACTGTTCTCCCCTAAGGCTCTGCTGGCCTGACTGTGAAATTGCCGGGATTTCAGGCCCTCTGCAGCCAACCGTGCCTTTGCACAGCCATTTTCTCTGCAGAAATGCTTATTCCAGTTATCCTCTTTCCCTGCACCTCCCCCTAGGCAGAAATAACTACTCATTTCCCTGTGTATGTAAT